>WBNQ01044681.1:0-17480 GCA_013401375.1 Spizella passerina
GTGTTCTGTTTTGGCTGGGGAAATGCACTCAATTTTTAGAACTAATGCCCTGAAGTCAAACCTCTTTGTTTTACAGACAACAGTACAGAAATTATTTCTGCAGTGGCATCAATCCATATTCCCGTGGATTTATTTCTAGATACAGTGAATCCAAGATATTTTTGGGTTTTGTGCTTTGGTCAAAGGGATTTGAAAAGAAATTGATGAAATCAGTAATTTCACAGTGCAGTGTTCTCAGTGCAAGGATAAAGCGCTCCAGAGGAGGGAGCTGTCCCTTAATATCTGGAATTAGATGGAGGGAATATGTCTTTAATGGCAAAGCTGTGAATAAAATAATATTTTTTTTTTACTTTAGAGATGGATAAGATTATAGGAACTCTTCAGCATTTTTGCATTATATATAGGGAACCTTGTTCACCATTTCAGTTTCTGTAAAAACATTAATAATTGATTAAAATATAATTGTACTTTTGCAAACCACAAAAATTTAAATCATACAGAATTCAGGCTGATTCTTTATCCACAGTATTCACAGCAGAAATTTTGTTATGGAATTAACTCTGCATTTCTTCTGGTGTCTGAATCAAGTCACTGGAGTATAAAACCTGTTCACTGCTGGACAGGTGTTATTCATTCAGGTGGTGTATTCACATGTCTTGTCTATGAAAAGGACAGTTAGGGAATCTCAGGAAAAAATGGAGCTGCCAAAATAAACTGATTTTTCACTCTTTTACCAGTACCAAGGCACTACCTCCACCTCAGTGCTGAGTTCCTCGGTGCTGCTTCACTTCTTCGCTCACGTGTGTCTGTGAGAGGTTTCATTTATCACATAAGCAAAATTATGAGTAACTGCAGAGGATTTTCTGCTCCATGTGTCGTGTTTGTTGACAGATGGAGCGCTGTGTGGTACAGAAATGTACAGCAGCAACAGAAAGAATTTCTCAGCTGTGTCAGAAATCAGAAGAAATCTGTAAGCCCATCTCACTGTGTAACTCCCACAGGCCTTAAAAGAGTTTTCAGCTGACTTGTGCTGGATTCAGACATTGAGAAATTAATCTTATAAAGCAACTCAAACTTTAGCAAAGTTCCTTACAGATCTCGGCAGTAGAGGCAGGATTGTAGTGTCGCTCTGTTCACGGAAGTCAGGAAGTCAAATGTATGGAACTCCTTTTATCTCCTGAACCTTATCATGTGATTACTGTATGTGTCACCGTGCACACGTGTGTCCAGACTGGCTTTGCTATCCAAACAGGGCCATTGGCTGCTTTAATATTCCATATCCTGCCCCTGAATCCCCTGCAAGACCCACAGCCAAACAGCAGCACCTTTCCATTCCAGTTCTCCCTGGTGGAGAGAGAACTGCTGCGGAAGAACACGTTCCACTGACCATAGCAAGGATAAATATACATATATTGCTCTCAAATAGCAAGGATAAATATACATATATTGCTTCTTTGCTGCCCCAGAAGGGGCCACTGGGGCACGGACACCCAGCTGTCCTGCCCGGGGGTGCCTGGGCTGAGTGACCCGCGCTGTCCCAGGTCCAGCCGATGGCACAGGACACCTCTGTCCTGCCTCTCCTCCGGATCCCTCAGCTCCCACTGCTTGTAATACAGCAGTTCGCACGTCCTTTAGTATTAAGTGGCAGGCCCTTAAAAAAAAACCCAGTCCTTTATCGATTTGTGGAAGCAAGTCGATGTTAAAGCAAAGCTCTGTTTAAGTCATCATTGAACCGGTTGGGTTGCAAAGGACCTTAAAGCCCATCGAGTGCCATGAGCAGGGACACCTTCCACTATCCCAGGGCGCTCTAAGCCCCGTCCAGCCTGGCCTTGGACATTTCCAAGGTATGGGGCAGCCCCAGCTGCTCTGAGCAGCCTGTGCCAGGCCTTCCCGGGCAGGATTTTTGCCGCTGTCGCCGTCGACCCCGGGGCAGGGCTGGGGCAGGGCAGGTTCAGAGCAGGAGCTGCTGTGAGGGCAGGAGCCGCTCTGAGGGCAGGAGCGCTTTGAGGGCAGCGCTTCCCGCGGCCTCGCTCCCCGCCGTGCGCGTGCGCGCGCTCCCAGCGCATGCGCGCGGCGGGTGCGGGCGGCGCGCGCCGGCGCGGTCCCGGCCGGGCACATCCCGATCCCGGGCAGTGCCCGCCGGAGCTCGGAGCGCTCGGAGCGGGGTCCCGCAGCCGCACGGCCACCTGCCCGCAGCCCGCGGGGGCACCACCGCCAAGGGCAGCTCCCCGCCCGCTTTGCCGCGCCGCAGGAAGTCCCTCGGACCTGTCCGAAGTGGGGCCGCGGCCGCTCCGTCCGCTCCCCTGCGCGCCGTGTGCGGGCGAAGATGCCGAAGAAGAAGCCCGGGCCGATCCAGCTGAACCCCGCTCCGGATGGATCCGCCGTGAACGGGACCAGCTCTGCGGAGTGAGTGCTGCCGGGGCGGGGTGCGGGCCGGGCCGGGCCGGGCGCTGTCCGCGGGGTGCGGTGCTCCGAGCCCGCCCTGCCCCTCACGCCCCGGCCCGGCTGCCGCGAGCACCGCGGGCGGGACTCCCGGTACCCCGGGCACGGCGGGGATGCTCGCTGTGCCCTCCGCGGAGTGAGGGGATGCTGCCTTCGGCCATAAACAAACTTCTGTCACATCGGCGAGGGAAAAAAAACTGGTGAAAAAATAGGGGGAAACTTGTGTAACTCCTTTCTCCTAGTCCGTAATGGTGTCTGCTGGGCTCTTAGCTTATATAATTACCTAGTAATGCCAAATTACACGTTTGCGATGGCATATTTCATAAACGTTGTGTGTGGGAGAATTTATACTGGAAGCCGCAGATTTGTAGAAAAGGTGTTTTGTTTTGTTTTGCCTCGTCCTTGGCTTTAACCCAAACAATGGTTAGTTTGAGCAGATCTGTTTGTCACTAATTGACATGTTGTGCTGGCTACGGCAGGAGCGTGTGTGGAGAAACAGCTTCGGAGCTCCTCTGTGGGCAACACAAACATGACACTGTAAATGTGGGAAGGGCTGAGCTAATCACGGGGACACTTGTGGGGGGAAAAGCACCGAATATTGGATGGTTGCATGGTGGTGAAGCCTCTGTTGCAGGTTTCTCACGGATGTGGGTGGGCAGGGTGGCCTCGGTCAGGCAGACACAGCTCGGGCACCGCCAAGTGATGAAATGCCACAGCAGGTTTTCATTTGAGGTTCGCGGGTCAAGGTTCACACCTTGATTTTCAGACAGTGGTGTCGGGCTAGCCCTGCAGTGAGCCTTGAAAGCAAGGTGTGTCTTGGAGGAGCAGATTCCTGCCCCTGTATGGTCAGCTCGGTCCTCTCCGGAGATGTAAACTGAGCTGCGATGTGCTGCTCTAGCGCGGTGTCACAGAGGATGTGAGGCAGCCTTGCAGTGACATGTGCGACTCTTGGGCTTTGAAGTGCTCCGTGTTCATCTGTGCCACGTTTTCACACAGGCTCAGATCTCCTTTAACCACCCAAACATCTAAAAAAACCAAACCAAAACCAAATAGACCGCAAAAGAAATGTAACCCCGAAACCAAGCAAACACCTCCCGAAAAATAAAAAATTCAGCATCTAGCAGCTCCAGCTGTGACATTTCTAGCAAACTCTTTTGATGATTAACTGAGTGATGAGCTGTTGAAAAACTGTTCTTTGGCAGGAGTTCCTGATTGTATCTAAGCATTATGATCTAAATATTACAGAGCTTTTGTTCTGGATTGACAGGGGGAAAAATACTGTGTTTTTGTATTTGCTTGGGTAGCACCTTCCAGTCGATTTTCTCAAGGCAGTTGGGAATATGTTGATTTAGTCTTCAGGGATCCCTGTGCATTTTAGTCTTGTTCTACAGAATAAATCTGATACACCAATCACTTGCTGCTTGTAGTACCTGATGTAAATCACCTCACTCCCAATATACCCAATATCGTATCTCTTCCCGCAAGAAGTGTCATTAATTTTAAATTGCTTTTACATGTATGGTACCCATTTACTTGTTGGAAGCCTTTGGAGACTCCTGGGAGTGCTGGGTCTGTTCTGCACTGATGAACTGCCTTGCTTCATTTTCTGCTCCGTGTGCTGATTTGGCTGGGGTTTGTGTGTGTGTCCCCAGACCTGTGATCTGTGTCACACACACACCTCATACCCAGCTTTTGCCAGGCTTAGAGGTGGCCAGTATTTTTAAAAGAAGTAGCTTAGTGAAAGTAAATTCAGCAACCAGTTGTCCTATATACGGCCAGGATTAATTAATCATGGAAATATCCCCTCATGCTGCTAATTTTAAGCCCTCGTTGTGAAGGATTTCAAATAGCAAAGAACAGTTGCATCAGAATTTAAAAATGGTTTTGGAATTGACTTGAAAACAGTTTTGTTTTTCATTTCCTTAATCTGTCAGGTTGTTTATTTTCCTCCCCGAGCCTGCTCTGGGTTTTTTCCCCCTTTGGTCAGTGCCTGAATTCCTCAGTCAGGTGTTGTGAGGCTGTCGTGCATGCCGTGCATCCCTGCGCTGCCATATTAACACTTCCTAAAGCCCCGAGCCTGCACTCCTGGAATTTTGGCAATGTGAGGCTCTGGTTACTGGTTGCATACACAAACCTGGCCCTCTCCAAACGCCTCCCTGCTCCTCAGACACAGCAAAGCAGCGAAGGATTTGGCAGGGCAGAAAGGCAGATTCCCAGCGAGGCGATGGAATTGCTGCCGTGGGTGCCCCAGGGACCTGAGGGAAGGGAAGGGAAGGAAGTTCTTCAGGCCCACAGGCGATTTTGGCACCGGCCCAAACGGATGTGCAGGGCCTGGGGAGCTGTGCTGGAATTCTGAGACTTTCTCTGTGTCACGGGGAAGTTCTGTAACTCATTAATGCTTTTAGGAACGAGCGCTTCTGCCACCGTGACTTCCTGGCAGAAAGGAAGGGGAAAGGGAGGAAATGAAAGAAGGGGCTGGATGATTCAGGATGTCCTGCTTTGCATTTGTGTCCTGTCCTCTGTCTTCATCCTTATTTGGTGATGGGAGCTCATTGACTGGAGCAAGGGAAAGCTTATTATAGCCCGTGCTGTGGGGCTTTAGGGGTATGCAGGAGGCCTGGGTCTCATGTGCCCGGCTCCTTCCTCTTTTTTCCTTTCTTTTTCTCCTTTTTATCCCTCTTTTTCCTGACAAGGCAGTACAAAGGGGAGTTAGCGCCCTTACGATTTAAATTCTTGTACCCCAAACATTTAAATGAAAATTTCACAATGTTTCTCTCCGACGGCAGGCTTTGTTACTTGTAGCTATTACTTAACCACAACATCCTGTACCAATAATTTTTCTCCAGGCCCTTCCCAATCCCTGGCTGTGCCCGGTTGGACAATAGAGACAACTTCATGTGAGGTTTTCCTGTGCCCTGAGCTTCACTTCTGCTTTTGGCACTTCCATGGTTGCACAGTGAGGGCTGGGGCTCTGCTGCTCTGAGCTGCCTCAGCTCCTCAGCTGAAACCAGGATGACACTGGCCAGCTGCAGGTTTAATTTCATTCCTTGGAGCTGCACGGATATAATTGTGCAAAGCTTCTGCAGGGAAAGGGAAAAAAACCCGACCGAGCAAACCTGAATGAAAATTAATTGAAGGAAAAGTGTTCTGGCTGAATGTTTTGTGTCTTAATAGCCAAAAGAAACAAGAACAAATCAATCTCCAGTTTATGGATTTGTGTTCCTTTCAAACTTCTAGCTCTGTGTTGCTTTCACTGTCTGACAGTTTTCAACCAATTTTGGTTTCTCTGAAGCCACTCCAGCCTCAGAACATGAAGTAGGAAAAAAAGCAAGTTTTGAGATAATGCCACTTTCCATATTAGAATAAGTTTTTTGTTCCCATGGAAAGAAAGATGCTTTGTGAAGGTCTTTAACTGATCTTTGAAATTAAAAGGAAAAAAAAATTAAAGAGAAGGGTCAAACTAAACTCCTCTGGAACCTGGATTTTACCTTGTCTCAATAAATCCAAACAAATTTCCCAGCTCTGGTGTTAAAATATAAACCTTCCAAAAGTGCCTGGATTCGATTAAATAATAAAATGACAACAATATTTTTAAAAATTGAGTGCCACTGACTTTTATGTATTTTATGGGCTTTGACACAATGAGATTGAAGTATTTTTTTTTCCAAATGCAATTCTTTTCAAAATATAACTGTGTATGTGTTTTAGTAACAACTGGTGTCTCCCAAATCAAGCCTGAGCTGTGACCTCTGCAAATCTCAGGTGTGAAGTATCAGCTACAATAGGGAGGTTTGTGTTTAATTAGATAAAAATGAGAGAAAGAAAAAGAAGACAACAGATTTTGCATCTTCTCTGATGTGCTGAAAAGAAACAGGCCCTTGAGAGGGGTTTAAGATGGTGTCCATAGGTCTTTACCACCTTAGGAACTGCATTTCTTTTTAAAAAAGAAAGAAAATCCAAAGCAAACTGTGAGTAGAATGAAATAATCAGGCACAATGTGGTTTTTCAGGGTTTTCTCTTTTTAAAGCCTTAATTATAGCAACCTGTGCCTTAGAACTGTTCAAGCCAGAGAGTAATTTTGTAAAAATGGGTGACTGCAAATTCCAGTCATAGTTTGAGTATTAATTAATCAGCCTTTTCTTATTGCTGCTGTTTATTCTGGTTAAATTGCATTTAAGGAGGTCCCTGAATGGCTGCTGCAACTCCCTGTGGTCGCTTGGCAAAGAAAAGTTTGGGGACTGTGCAGAGCTGGTTTGCACTTCAGTATATATTGCAATTTGCAAAGTAAACAGTTGCTTACTTATTGTGCTTCCTGCAATTTTTGTGTTTTTCAGTGCCTTTCCCAAGGAGCTTCAGTTTGGGATTTTGAGGAGTGGAGGGGCAGGCTGTGTCCCATCAGAGCAATGGAGGTTTGGGGTTTGGGCTTTAAGTTCCCATTTTGGGCTCTTTCCCAGTGCATCCTGTTCCAAGAGGATTTGTCCTCCATGGAATAGGTTTTTTATCAGTTTCTTGGATGTGAGACTAGATAAAAGGAAAGGAAGATTTTCACAGAGTTGCTAACTTTAATGCTGGCAGGGTCGTTTCTGCCTTGCTTCCTGGGGGGATTTTTTATCGGGGATTTTTTCCCTTTGGAATTCCTTGGACTTCAGGGGAGCTTTTTTGCCTATGTGCAGTGATCTGGAAGATTAAACCCTGGAATTTTATGACTGATCTGGTTGGATTGCAGTTGCATTCAATATACAAGTAGAATTACTGTAAGCTTTTAAATATTAAAAAAGAAAAAAAGAGAGAAACCTTTTTTTAATCCCCTACTAATGAAGGATTAATCAAACTTCCAAATACATGTGATATGAGAGAGTACATTTTAAATTAAAATATACTCGTGCACAGCTTTCTCTTTTAATGTGCTTGAGCCTGGCATTGTCCTTCACTGAATTAGAAATACCATTTTAATGTTACTTAAGTGCACTAATAGAACATGTGATCTGTTATAATAAAATAATGAAAAGTCAGAGCCTGCAGCACCTCAGGGAGTGGTGCTGAAAAAAATTCTGACTAAGAAATTAATGAATTAAGGGGCACACTGACCTGTGCAGCTCTTGCTGGCTGTAGGCAGCTTTTTGTTGACAATTACAGGTGTAGGAAGGATTTTAAGACATTTAATACTGTCTTGTTATGTTCTGACAGTCAGATTTAAGCATAATGATGGTAATGCAGGAATACTTTAGTTTGTATGAGCTTAAAAAGCTTCAGTTGGTTTAGGGGAGTTAAAAACTGGGTGTAAAAATAAACGTTGCTGAGGAAATGTGAGCAGGATAAGGGGTGGTGAGGGAAGTGCAGCTGTGCTCTGGATCCAGATGCTTTTCTTGTCCTTACAGGGAGGTGCAGACAGGCTCAGAGGTGAGATTTCACAACAGGGCTTGTGCAAGATCCTGCTGCTTCTGCAGAGCCTCTCCTCTCCTGGCTGAGAGCTCTGAGCCCACCAGAGGAGCCCCGAGGAGCTCTCAGGGCTCTGCCCACCAGCACTGGGGCCAGGGAAATGATCCCACTGCAAATGGGATTTAATCTGAAAATTAAATGGGAATGAGAGCCTGGGGCAGAGTGAGACCATCACCTCCTGCCTTGGCAGGATGAGGGACAGAGCACAGGGAGGTGCTGGAATTCTGAAATTACAGCAATTCCTGACCAGCACAGCTTTTAATGGAGTCATGTCAGGTCTCTGTCCCAAGAGGAACAAATCTCCTGCCAGACCTTCCAGTGTTGTCTCACAGCAAGAAACAGGGATTGAGAGGGTCTGGGTAAAGCCAACATGTAGCTGAATTATTTATTGGTATAACAACAGTGCTGTTGTTAACCTGGGAAAAGGAGTTTGGAGTTAGCACTAACTTAAAAAAACCCAAATATTAAAATTGTGGGGCAGGAAATTCACCAGCCAGTTTCTAGAGTGGATTTTTTAAATGTATTTCACTCTAAACAGGAGAAACATTCTGAAATGAGCTGAGGAAGGAATTTTCTATGGGGTCTGATAAACCTTTCCATCTCACCTTTGGGTAGTCTGTTCCCTTTCAATTACTGAGTTCTAAATTTTCCAGTAAAAAAGCTCCTCCCCTTTTTGCCTGTGTTACCTTTTTACAGCTGCATTTGTTCTCCCACCATTGCCCTGGGGGTTGCCTGGGCTGTGGCAAGTGTGCAAATTCCCCTGCCAAAACACAGGAATGTCTCTTGGAGGCAGGAATGTTAGCTGGCAAAAGTGAATTTTTGGGGAATTGTGTTCTTTCTTCCAAAGACTTGTTAATTTTTAATTTTTTATTTTTTTGAGGAAGCAGTGGATTTCTTTTTCTAATCGCTTTTGTCCCTAGAAATTGGTAATCAGATGATTCCTGCTCAGTATTACTCAGACAAAGTTCCAGCAGAACTCTCCCTGCTGCCACCTCAGGATGGGATTTCCACCTGGATCCTGCCTCATCCATCCAGTGCCGTCCATAACGGGGGATGCACAAAAAGCAGATTATTTTCCTCTGCATCCTGAGCACCAGGATGGAGATATTCCAACAGTGTGGGATTCTCTGGATGAACAAGAATCTTCTTTAAAACCTCCTTATGGGTTTTTATAACAAACCCTTGAAAGTTCCTGGCAGCTCTTCCCCCTTTCTTGCAGGGTTTTGTACAACTCAGCATTGTTCTGTGCTTTTCCAGAACTTTTTTCAGTGTGGTGGGAAGATGAGTCAGCAGATTGCAGAACACATTCTTTTGGGGAAAAAATGTTCTTTTTGGATATGGATATGTGAATATTTATGTCTGTATTGGTACACTTGATTAATATATTAGGTAAAAGTCATTAATTTCTTTTGCTAAATGGCTGTGCTGACAAATGTTCAGTGTTATGCAATCCATCCATCTGAAGTACAGGCAAGCCTTCCATCCTGGCTTTCTCAGAACCCCAGTTTTGGGGTTTTTGGTCTGTTTGCAGGCAGTTTCTTTCCCTGCTCCCTGGTGAGGTCTCTGTGCTCTGCATGGAGTTTGTCCTGCTCTGCTCTGGGCTCAGCCCCTGCACAGAGGAGTCTCAGTTCTAACCCTGCCCTAATTCAGGGCCTTGAAAACTGATCCTGTAACTTCATCTTTTTATTGTTGTAGTGGCCCTCAAAGGCTGTGTAGCTGCCACAGGGGAGAGTTGGGAAGATACAGTTACTGTAACTATTGCATGTGTTATCCTTTGGTTTTGTCATTATATTTAACTCCTAATTCAGAGACATAAAACAATGGGAATGCAGGCCTTGGGTAAATACATGTGTCAGCTGATGATCAGAATTTATAATTCTGTATATCCTCTGTGTTGTGCTTTAAATATCCAATCAATAAGTTCATTTTTCTGTCCATAAGGAAGTTTTAATTGCCCTGTGGTTCCTTTATCCTGATAATGTTTGCTGTTGGCTGGGAAAAATCTGTGGTGCACAGACATGAAAGGGAGATGGAGAGCTTGTATTTCTGGAGGTTTGGCTGTAGAATTTTTTAACTTGAGATTCCAGAGTTGATTTAGGGCAAATTCTGAATGCAATGGTACAGTAATACCATTTGGACAGAGCAGTGCTTTTCTAATGGTTTTGCTTGCATGCCTTTTACTAAGAAATAGATTTTAATGAAATATCTGCCTCCTTTTTTTCTGGCAGTATTAAACCTCACTCTGTGCCATGCAATGTCACTGTGATGTGGAAGTGGATGGTGTGTTAGATATTAGGGAAAAATCCTTCCCTGTGAGGGTGGGCAGCCCTGGCACAGGAGCCCAGAGCAGCTGGGGCTGCCCCTGGATCCCTGGAATGTCCCAGGCCAGGCTGGACAGGGCTGGAGCAGGGATAGGGGAAGGTGTCCCTGCCATGGATGGGATGAGCTGCAAGGAGCCAGTCTGTGATGCTCAGATGATAAATTCACCCACAAATCCCACCTAAGTACAAGGGAAATTTTTTGAGATCCTCTAACACATTGCAAGGATTGAAAACCAACAAGGGTTGACAACCAGTGTATTTTTCCAAAGCAGACTCATTGCATTTTTAGGGAATTTGGGATTTTTTTGAGTTGATGCTGTGACTGCAAGTTTTGTGAGTTAACCCAGACAGACACCTGTGCTCTAAGCTGGAGGACTTCTGGAATTACATTTATCTTCCATGCTATTCTGTGAACTGCTCTTTGCTAAAGGAAAAGTTTAATAAGAGTTTGTCTTGTTGCCCGGGTTTGGCAGAGTCACACAACATAGTAGTCTGTCTTCTCAAAACCACAGAATGTCTTCATGTTCCTAACACTTAATTTCAGCTCCCTGATTGAGGTTGTTCATGGAAATTATGTAGTGAGCTGCCTACTTTCTTCTCCAGATTGACAGCTGTGTGGGCCTGGGGAAAGCATTAATGTCACTGTTCTGGAAAACAACCCCCAAGCTTTGTATCCTCATGCGACAGGAGATCTGAAAGTGAAAGTGCTTCTTGATGCTTTCACTCGTGCTAATTGTTCAGCTTGCAGCACTGATAGTGGTGCCTTTGAACGGATATTTGACAAATTGCTGGGAAAGGCTCTCAGATTTTTTTCCTTTTTCCCCTGCCACACTTTTTTCGTCTCTCTCTGAAGCAGACTTTGGAGTTGAGTTTTGCTGTAGCCTTTAGGGTTGAGTGTATGATTAACTTAGCACTAACATGAATTAAAAAAAAGAAGCTCACAGGGATTTGGAGTACTAATATTAATTAAGGGCTTATTTTCTGGATTTTGTTATGCCATGGTGTGCTAGCAGCCTACAAGCAGCATTTCTGTTCCTGTTACTGCTTCCAGGAGAACAGGTGTGTTCTGCAATGCTCATGCATCTCCTCCAGGAGTGCTTTCCTCAGAGCTGAGGTGGAGCTGGGAATCTGCCCTTGCCTTCTGTGCATCTCTGGGTGCTGAGTGCTCCCCTGCACAGTCCGTGGCTGCTCCCTGCCCAGCCTGCAGCAGCAAGCACAGGTTTGGTTCTTGCTGCTTTCTTTTCCAGCTTGGGAGGTCACAGAAGTGCCCTGGGGATGCTGCACTGCCAGAACATTCCCTTGAGCACAGGAAGGAAGAGGCAATGGGAGTAAATAGGAAAGATCCTCCCTGATCAAATGTGGGTGCAGAGAATTCCTCCTCTAGGGCACCTGGTACCTCATGCTGCCCTTGGGAGAGAGGAAGAAACATCCAGCTTTCCTTGCCCTGAGTGTGTATTTTTTGGAAGTTTCGATTTAGTGGGGCAGGGAGAGATCTCACAGTGATTGTGAGGGCACTGAGTGCAGGGTGCTGTGTGCAGGCTGTGCAGGCTGTTCACCCTCCTGCCAGCTGAGCAGGGAGCTGTTTGCTGCTGCCTCTCTTCTGTGGGATTTCTCTGTTTCCCTACCAAATGGAGGAAGCAGCTCTGACCTCCCCGTGGCTTCATGCCAAGGATCACCCTGGCAGAGCTGGATCCCATCCCTGGTGCAGGTTAGAGTGTGCCTGGCTCCCAGCCTGCCAGCAATAAATGAAATGATCACCCATAGCCTCAGAGCAGCGCTTGGCACCGTGGAGCCCTGAGCTGCTGGGATGATTTCCTGCTTTGATGGATCCCTGGCAAAGCCCTGGTGCCTTGACAGTGAAAAACACAGCCCCAGGACTGCAGCAGGTGATGGGGATGAATTTTAATAGGAATCTTTGTCTCTGAATAAAAGTTTTATACAAGATTAAGTGACTCCCAGTGCTCTTTCTGGAGGCAGACAGTTGCACAGCAGCGTGTTGCTATTTTAGCTGCCAAAGTTCCTGAACATTTTTGTGGTGCCTGGTGATGAACTGTCTAAAGTATTCCCTCTTCTGTGTTCTGGATGTGCTGGTTTCATTCAGTTTGTAAAACTCTCTGTGTAATGATTTACCTTTCCACCTGTTTCTCTGTGCTTTGGAAGTTGCTGTGATGCTTTTACCTGGGGAGGGCCCAGGTGACAGTCCCAGGTACCAGTCAGGGGAATGTTCTTGCTGCAGTTGGAGTTAAAAACTGAAACTTCCAAAGCCCTGCCTCATGGAAACACTCTGAGTAGGTCACACCACCAATTTAGATTACAAAAATGCACCTTCTATTTACCTATCTGCATTTTAAATTGATTAATATTCAGTCCTTTGAGCAAAGAAGCAGAATGAAAAAAATCAATTCTTTCCTGATGCCTGACATTCAGTTATTATAGTTCTGTTCTTCTCATAAAGCTGACTGGAGATGTTGGTGGTTACACTCTGAACAGTGATTCTGACAATCCATTTGTTGGGTTCATATCTTTCAGATTAATTCACTTTACAGTTAGAGAATTGGTCCTGAAAATTTGAGAAATTCATTGCTCATCACTGCAAGTAATGAAATTAGAGCTTAGAACATTCTGGTGATTTTACTGGTGGGGAAACCTGAGGTGCTGAAATTCATGAGATCAACACTTTCCCATCTGGGAGAGCCTTTGGAACCTCTTGACTTGTATTCAGGCAGGGACCCCAGCAATAATTCCTAGTTTCAAGCAAGGAAATGCCTGTTTTAGGTGAATGCCAAGTTAATTTAGATTGAAGCAGGCAACTTATTAAAAAAATAGCCTTATGCAGACAAACATTAGACTAAATAGATGTGATAAGTGCTATCCTAGCAAGTATTTTTGTTCCTAAAGCATCAGCAGGACAGTTGTTTGCTCCCTCACACCAGCAGTCTGTCTGCTCCAAGTCATGTGCTCAGGCATCTCTGTGTTGTCTCCAAAGCCAAAACCCCCTTCTGCCTGAGAGAAAAACTGAATAGTTGTTTTCTTCAAAGCTCATCCTTGTTGCATCCTGTTTCTGTGTCTCTAGTTTGGTTTTTTTTAATTCCAAATGGACAACCCTGCCTTATTCAGTAATCCTTAAAATGACAGCAAGTTTCTTCTCAAAACCTGTAAATTATAATGAAGATTTGAGTTCTGTCTTCTCACAGCAGTCATTTTCCAGGGTGAAACGAGGAGTTTGCGTCCAGCATTTATTGTTTTGGAGTTTATTGCAGGAAAGTGAGGGTGCTTGACTTTGCCTCAGCTTTTCTCCTGTGCTCATGGTGTCAGAAAAGCTGTTCAGGTGTGTTCTAGGAAAGCCACACCTCACTTTGACTCCAGCCTGGAATTTGTTTGCTTCACTGGGCACATCTGATGGGGAAAAAAAAATAATCCAGAGATTAATCACTCAGTTATGCATTTCTGGATTTCAAAAATGTGTTTCTTTCTTAATGATTCCTCTTTAAAACAGAGGCAGTAACACAGATTAACTCGGATGTTTGTGTAAGCCATGTTTATCTAGCTGGGGGATTTTCAGTGGGGATACTCTAGGATTATTGGTGTGTGATTATATAGGTATAAAACAAGGTATGAGGACAGAAGTGAGGCTTCTCTTTAAAATACAGTATAAAAATAATTTTGTTTAGTGCAGACACTTGATTTTTAAGGTAGGATAGAGACAGTTGTGGTAGTAGTCCTGCATCCTCTCAGCTGACCAGCTCCTCACTGGCTGTGAGGATGTCCCTTTGCACAACAGATTTTCAAAGTGAACATTTTATGAAGTGATGAATAGAAATAGTTCTGATTATTGGTGATATTTAATTTTTTCTAAAGGAAAGTAGTTCCATTCTTCATACTTCTGAAGAAATAAATTATCTTCTTCAAATTCTTCATCCTAGCAACACTGTATTCCCTGGGAACATTGCATAAATTTGGTGAAGCAAAACAGGTTCTTGCTGTTAAATATTTACTCTTGCAGCAACTTTTTGTTGCAGTTGGAAGCAGGGAATTTTACAGGAGCCTTTAAGTTGTGATATTGGAATGAAGCATTTCCATAGGAACTGAAGTTGTTAAAATGTTCCTGGAACACTGAACTTGTGTCTGTAATTCCAAACTTAACTCCTGCATAAAGTTTTGGTTTTCTGTTTTGTGTTGCTTAAAAACATGAGTCCTCATGTTAAAATGAAGTTTCCAGCAGATGTGTCCTGAAACAAAATTAAAATAAGCTTAAAACCCTTGGACCAAACTTTCACATTCCCAGTGACTTTGTTTTGAATGTGCTTGGCTGGGCTTGATGACTTCTTACTGATAACTAAATTAGGAACTTCTGAATGAATTGTTGGATATACAGTGCTGTGGAAATCAGTCAATAAAACATTTAGGCAAACTCAGGAGGAAATTACAACACAACCTTGAAAACACACAACTAAAAATAGCGTGGAGTGCTGTGATTCAGGAGCTCTCTCTGAGCAGAAGTGCAGAGTCATGAAGCCACTCCTGGAGCTGGTGAAACTCAGCATGCCTGGGTTGGGGCAGGACCTCAGGGGTGGGGAAGCTGGGTATCTTGTGTTTGTCATTGTTTTATCTGGGATAAAAAAACAAAACACAGATCAGAGGTGCAGCAAGACATCTCACATCCCACAGGGGTGACTGTGCAGGTTGGGTCCTTGTGAAGCCCCAAAACAGATAGCCTTCAAGAAATAATGAGTTAAAACATAGAATGTGAGGCATTTAAAGAAAGCATAGCATTAGGAAATACATAGAGCAATAAATCGGCTAAGGCATGGAACACAATGACAGGGAAGAGATAGGGATAGGGGAACTGGTGGGCTAAGCATGTTCAGAGCCAACAATGTCAAACTGACCCTAAGGGTTTTGCCAAGCCATGGGGACCAAGCCAAGTACACCGGGAATTGGCCAAATTAGGAAAGGAGTTCAAAAGTTTAAGGAGGAAGACTCATCANCGCAATAAATACCTCCTGCTTATTTGACTTAAGCTGAGTCTCTTAGGCAGTTATTCTTGCCTTTTGGGGCAAAATTCGGCATCACTTGTGAACGATGTGTGCAGGTGCAGAAATGGAGTGGTTTCACTCTGAGCTCTGCTCCCTCATCCCCTCTGACAGCTCTGCTCAGCCCTGCCCTTGTCTCTCTGCAGGACCAACCTGGAGGCCCTGCAGAAGAAGCTGGAGGAGCTGGAGCTGGATGAGCAGCAGCGGAAGCGCCTGGAGGCGTTCCTCACCCAGAAACAGAAGGTTGGGGAGCTGAAGGATGATGACTTTGAGAAGATCAGTGAGCTGGGAGCAGGCAATGGTGGTGTGGTCTTCAAGGTGTCTCACAAACCCTCCGGCCTCATCATGGCAAGAAAGGTGAGGGGGGCAGAAAGAGCAACCTGGGGATGGTGTTTATAGGGGCTGTTGTCTCTGAAATACAGGGAATTTATTTAGAGAAATAATTGGTGGTGACACACAGAAATCACTATTTAATGCTGGCTCTCAGAGAAGGGGATGTGTTTCCATCAGCAGGAGATGTAGCACTTCCTCATCCTACATCAGCATCCCAGTTTTTCAGTAGTGTCACACATGTTAGTAATGAAAGGATTGGCATTTGTTCCTCCTTTTCCTCTCTCACTCAGGAGCAGGAGGCCTAAAAATTACTGGAAATTATCAATTAGACAAAAGTGGCAATATTCTGCATTCTGGGCAGTAAATTTAGAGGAATGGAAAAGGTGTCACCTGTCTGAAGAGCTTCCTTCACAGGCCTACAGCAGAAAGGAGCTCTGGGTGAGACTGGAGAAGAGGAGAACTCAAAAAAGTGGGAATGAGGGAATGCAGTGGAGTTCAGTGACATCTCCTGTTCTGTAGCTCCATCCTGGGATGCAGTTTTGGGGCAGGAAGGGAATTTTACTTCTCTGAGAGTATTTTTCATGCTTTACAACCTGGAGTAGTTGTGACCTAGTTTGCAAGAGAACTGAGATTATTTTTTTTGTGACTGAAATAGCTTGATCTTTTAATTCTCATTTAGTTTACATGAGGAGCTTTCACTTCCTGTCAATATCCCTGGGAACAGAACACTCATCCCAGGTCCCATTGTTTTACTACACTGGGAACTTCCCTTTTTTTGATTGAGAAGTTGAAGACTTCTTTAAGAGATAGTATAAAAGTAATTTTCTTTGTAAGGTACTTCTTTTTAAGAAGGGGACAGTGTCATGTTCAGCAAAACTAAAGGAAAATGTGCATGTGCTAAGAATAAACTATGCTGAGGACACTGGCAGTTTGGGGAGAAACAAAGGAAAATGCCGAGTTCTGAGATGTGAGAATTACAAAATGCACAAGTCACTGAGGTTTCCTTGAACTGAATCAATTGAATTGATTTTTGTTTTTTCACATGCTGTGGGTTTAACAGGAAATTTTACCCCAGTTCATTAATATTTGATGCAACTGAGATGTTTGCTGAATTGTGATTTTTTCTTCCATTTATTAACCAAAATTTCATTTCCATAATTCTCTCTCCATAATCTTTCCTTTCTCATAGGGAACACATTGTATTTTATGGGATAAACCGTCTGGTATGGAAAAGGTACTGGGGAGTTTTTAATGGGAGCTTCAGCTCATTCCTTTCACTAATGTTTTACAAACACCTGCCCAGGCATTTTTCACCAGCTGCCTCTGAGTCAGTGCATCTTTGACACATTTCCCTAAGGAAATGTGCTGCAACAAAGAGTTTCTGCTAGAGAAGTATTTTGTGAAAAGAGGATGGAATTCCTGCCTTTTCCTGGGTGCTGTGTTGTAGTGTTTTCCCTTGGCCACTAGTGTTGGATTTTTCCCTTTTCTGACCCACAGATGGGGCAACTGAGAGGTGTTTTAAAAACTTTTATTCCATTTTCAGTCTCATGTGAGGGGTGAGACAATACGGATGTTATAATTCACAGCATCACAATCAGAAGCCAACTATTTTTTAATTACAATACAATATTATAATTATTTCTTAATTTCAATACATTATATAGGTTTCTTAACCTATCAGCTTTTACATACAAATGACATACATCAGTTTGCATACAAATACATACTGTGTGAACCTTCTGTCAAGCTTTAAGAATTCTCTGCAAATGCATTTCCCACACACTAGGAAAGCAAGGATGGATTATTTTACAGTTAAATTGTGACATAATTCAGGTTGGAAAGGGCCTCTGCAGGTCATGAGGTGCTCAGAGCAGAGTCAGCTCTGAGATCAGGACATCTCAGGGCCTGCCAG
>WBNQ01044681.1:17860-39360 GCA_013401375.1 Spizella passerina
TGCAGCCCACGGGGTTTGTGCTCTTGGGCTGAGATTTGGATCATTTGTCCTTGAACCCCAGCTAGGGAAAGAATTGTTTTGTCCCCCTCCTCTGTGAAGAGAGCTCACCATCCCCTAATATGAAGGTCAGAAGTACAGACTAAAGCAGCACAGAATCTGAAAAATACAAAAGCTGAAAGCTGAGGTATCATCTCCATCTGCATGGAGCACATGGTGGGTGCTCGGAAAATTTATTTCCTGGGAGTTTTCCCCTGGGGTTATTCCCTGAGCCTTCCTGCAGACCCTCAGTGCCATCAGCACTGCAGTTACCCAAGTTCTCTGCTCCTCTGAAGATGTGGTTTGGATTTACTCTGCAAATCAGAGGTTGGGATTGATGGGAGATGTTTTATCCCCTTCTCCACTGTCTGCCCTGCACAAATGTAGCTTCCCAATTGCTTCTTTTTTATCCTTTTGTTGTATTTAAAAATATTTACCCAGTCCTGCTACTTAAACGCTTGTTCTGACTGGGGTTGAGCTTTGTTTTTTCTGCAGAATGAACCAGATCACTGATACTGCAGCTGTGCAGATTCTATTTTCTCCTTATTTATATAAATCCATATTTTGTCCCTTTTTTAAATGTTACAGAAAATGCAAACATGAACAATAGTGAGCAAGCCCAGAGGGATCTTACACAACTTTTTTAATGCCAAAAAAATATTTTTCACCGTGTTTCATTTTAATACAAAGTACACATTCTTCTCGACATCTGTTTGCCTTTCTCCAGCCATATGGACTCAAAACATGAAAAGTAAATTTTCTGTAATTAAGGGACAGTCGAATTTGTTGCCTCCCTTGGTGGAGGTTTTTAACAACACAGAGCACAATACAGCCATAGACCTCTTTATTTTTTCCCCTGAAAAGAGCTGTTTCTTTGGAGAGAAGCTGTATTTTTCTGGAAAGTGCATGTGATTGTTGCAATGCTTCTGTGGTCCCTCAGAATTTGGAGAAGGAATCGATGGTTGCTTAGGAACGAGCACTCACCATGCAGGCTCCAGCATGTGGGAGCCCAGGGGAAGGTGTGCACCCCCAAAATCCTAATTCCTGCTGGGAAGGGGAAATCCAGCTCTCAGCATTCAAAAGAAGAGTGAAAAATAGGAAAAATTGTGGTGGAAAACTGTCAGGGCGTTGCTGGAGGAAATGTTAAATGTCACAGATGTGCACAGCTGCCGTTGCTGAAGGAGCCTGTGTGTTGCCACATTCCAGAGGAGAAATAAAAGGCCTAAAGAGTCTCAATTTATTTGTCAATGAGAAAATCACCAGCAGCAATCAGGGTTTGTAGGTTCCTAAGCAGGGAATAATATATCTGACAGGGAATATTCTGTCTGACAGCAAACATTTTCAATTTGAGAGAAGGCAGGCTGAAATCTGGTGGCTCAGTGCTGAACCTGGTGCAAGCCAGACTGGATACAACATTTTACACATAGAACAGCTGATCAATAAGCTATGAAATCAAAAGAGAGGTGGACTATCATAGTCTTAATTTATGTTATTATTATGCTATTATGTTATCATTATTATACTACTGTTATAGTCATAATTTATTATTATAATCTTAATTTAGCATTAAGCTTAATGCAGAACATTGGTAGAAGTTTTTGGTCTCCTTTTGGATAAAAAATTGGATGAAAATCTCCACTGTGGTCCTTTTTTTTTCAGTTGTTACCACTCAGAAATCTTATTTTTAGCAGTGGGTTACAAAACCTAAGCAGGATTACGAACAAAAAGTTGGAGGTGGAACGGGCATGGAACTTGAGTGTTTGATATTTTTAGGTACCTAAATTCAAGATCAATGCCTAACTTTGCTTAGCAGCAGGTATTTAACAGGCAGAAGGGTTGGAGGCAGCTCCTGCAAGACACTGAAGGCTGCAGCCAAGACAAAGCAGCTGAATTGTGTTCAGCCTTGTCCAGGATCAGAGCTGCTCCTCAGGGAAGGGAAAAAGGCATTTTCTGTAACAAAATTATGGTTAATATACCAGTGTCTCAGCAGAGACAGCTGTCCAGAAATTCAGACTGCTTTAACAAGAGATTTCTAGAGATATTTTTTTTGCTGGTGTATTTTTAATCAAGTGTGGAGTATGTGGGTGTGTTTTTTACAAAATTACGTGATCAGATAAGTATTTATATACTTCCCTTCTCATGAGAGTTGTCGATTTTAGTTCTCAAATAATAAACCTTTGTGTTCCAGTTTTTTTTTTGCTTTCACCATGTGTAAATGTTGATGGGAACTTCCAGAGGGGAGGTTAAGGCAATTAATTACTCCAGCTGGATCTTTATGGCAAGTATTGGGAGTTATCCAGTGCTGATCCAGACAACAGGATATGGTTTTAAATTGGAAAAATAACTTTTCAATTTCTTCTTTGGTTGTATGTTCTGTGCTCCAGAGAATCCAGACCTTATGCACAAGTCTATTGTTGAATCAGTAGCTAAAAATAAACAGCATTTTTCCCAGTTTTCCTTTTGAACAGCTCTTAGCAACAGTGGGATATATTTGCCTTTGCTGGGGGTGTGTGTGCATGCTGGCAGTTTATTTAATCTAATAAACAAGGCCATGGCTTACCAGGGAACCTGTTTGAAGGTTTTCTCCCTGTTTTGGTTCTTTCTGTGCCAAACCATCCTTGGAAGGGTCACCCTGGAGCTGCAGAAGGGACAGAGGCAGCTCCTCCTGGGCAGGACCTGCTCTGGGTGCTCCCATCATCCTGGGGTCTCTTCCAGCAGGATGAGTTTTCAGCCCCATAATCAGGATCAGTAAAATCTTTTCTTTCTGTCTTTGGAGGAGGAGGAGGATTGTGGTGGATGGATGTGACAAGAAAAAAATGCATTGGGCTGAGAATTACAGAAACCTGTGAAATCCTTCCTGCTTGCTTGTCACTGTTTGTGGACAGTGCTGCCTTGAGGAGATCCAAAGCATGGAAGTGCTGCTCTGGAAGAGCATTGTGTGCAGTGTTTATTTGAGTGGATGTTGTTAGTGGCCAAATGTTTATTTAAAATAAACACAAACCTGACTGATTCCTCCTGAGGAGTGATTTATTTATTTCAGATTTGCACCACAACAATGTCAAAGCAAACATGAAAAGCAACTTGGGGTTTTTTTTAAACAAATTAAGGCTTTAGTTTACAGGCCTGCTTAAAATATTTCAGAGCAATTTCATTCAAGTTTGACTGTTGAAATATTTCTTGTTAGGATGGTGGCTCCTTGGATCAAGTGCTGAAAAAGGCTGGGAGGATTCCAGAGCAGATCCTGGGCAAAGTCAGCATTGCGGTGAGTGGGCAGGGATGGCACCTCTGGGCTGGGCACTGCCACATCCAGGGGATGGGGAGGAGGGAGGAGGGAACATTCCCAGGTTTTTCAGTGTGTTTTTTCATTTTTCAGTGTGTTTTTTCATTTTTCAGCTTCTCTTTGTACGTGGTAGCTGTGGGCACTGGGATGAGTAACACATTCTGGGCTGTGTGCTTGGCGTTGCTGCTTTTGGATCAGTTGATGCTTCTGGATGAGAGCTGAATTAACACTTCCTCATTTTTCAGTATTACCTTTTCCTCTGCATTCTGCAGCAGGAATGTGTGCAGAGCTCTCTGTACACAGAGCTCCCAGGAAGGGGTTGGGTTTGTTTTTCATTTTTCTAGTCTGAGCTGTAGGGACAAATGAAAACTCAGTGTTGATTGGCAGTGATTGCATTTTGGGGTTTCTGTTCAGCTGCATGCATTTGGAATTCTTGTGCAGACAAAGCATTCAACTCTCTCTTCTGCTTCCTAAATTAATTTCTTTTTCATTTGTCTCTAGGTAATAAAAGGACTCACATATCTGAGAGAGAAACATAAAATAATGCACAGAGGTGAGATAAAAGTTTGTGTTGTAACTTTCCTAGACTATAATTTTAATTTACATTAAAATGCCTCTTTTTTTCTATGCTTGGTTCTTTGTGGTTCCATATGACTTTGGTTCAAAGGGCTTTTCTTGGACAGTGTAAGGCAAACTTTTTGTTTTAAATCCAAATCTCTTCCCATGACTATCAGGTGTCTTCAACTTCTGTCTTCCTGCAGCTTATCTGGGTTTGTAATCCAGGCTTGAACTGCTGTTGTTGCATTTTATGTGCACCCAGAGCTTGTCTGTGTTTGAGACTGATTGCAATGAAGACCTCTGAGCTAAATTTCATTTGGCTGTTCAATAGTCATTGCCATGAAAACTTTTAAAAGAAAGTCACTTCTTTCCCCTCTGTCTTACATTCACATGCTGTTTATTGAGAGCTATCATGCAGAACTGCATCCTTTGCATACTTTAAAACAATTAAAAACCGTGGTGAAGCTGTGTAGAATGGGAGTGTTGCTCCTCCTGGGTCTTTAGTTACTTTAGAATAAATGTACGAAATTATTTTTTGCTTTTATTGCCCTTTTTAAAATCCAGCTCCTCCATTACTCTGTTGCATGTTCCACTAAAGAAGAACAACCCTTGCTGCAGTAATAAATCCATTTTTGTGCTGTGCAGGTGGAGCTGGGCAGTGCTGGTGCCCTGTGTGCAGCCCACAGCAGCTGCTGGGACCACAGGAGAATATTCAGATGATAAAATATCTGCAGCAGACAATAATACATGTCTGAATTTACATTTATTGCCCAGACCAAAAAGAGGAATCAGCAATCCCAGCTTGCACAAGCTGTTGTAGGATCACCTTACACATGAAGTTATGTTTATCACACATTCCTGGTTTGTGGGGTTTTTTTAAACAAATATAGCTCTCTTGTGGAGCAGGGAGGTTGGAGGGAGACTCTAAACATTTCTGGTGACAGTTTCAAAGCCATTTGTCTGTGTTCAGAGCATAAGGACTCCAGGGAGAGAGATCACCTCATTTTAGGGCACCCTGGTGGAGTTCCTGCTGCATCTTGTCCTCAAGTCAGCCACACCAGTGGGTTGTTACTATGTTGGTTGCTTGGGGTTTTTTTTTAGGTTGATCTTGCTCAGCTGAGACAGCAGTTTTTATTTATTTATTTTCAGTTCTACCATCTGTAAATCTGATAAATCCAAAGTGAACCCCTCGTGATCTTGTTTAAGTGCAGCTTAACCTCACGGTGTTTGCTCGGTCAGAGGTTGCACTGCAGGTTCATGGAGCAGCACAAATCAAAAACTGCTCTTTGCATTGCTTCAACTGTACTGGCCTGAGGGTGCCCTGCAGTGCTCAGCTCCATGTCCACGTGGTGGATTTTGTTTTCCAGCCCAGTTTCCCTCCTGTGTGCTCTGACAGCAGCAGCAATTGCTGACCTTGTGCCCTCCTTGCAGAAGCTGCTCTGTGGTCACATCACATCTGTGCTGTCTGATAAAGGGGAGCCAAAATGGCATTTTGGGGGTTGATCCTGGCCAGTGCTGGCAGCTCAGAGGAGAATCAGTCAGAGCTGTGAGTGCTGCCCCCTTCTCTGGGCAGCCAGAGCCAAACTTGCAGCTTCTGCCCTCGGTGCTGTCCGTGGCTCTGTCTGTGCCTGACCTTGTGCATTCTTTGTGCTCCCCTCATGAAGGCTGGAGTGCAGGTGAAAAGCTGCTTCTGCTCTGCCTGGGGTCCCAGCTGAGATAAACAGTGCTGCTAAAAGCACTTCTGCTGGAACTGTGTCAGCATTATTTTATACACAGCTCTAATAATTGGAGATTTCTGTGCTTTGCTTTCTCTCCTGCTCTGACAAGGTGAGAACAGCATCTCACATGGGCTGTTTGTTTTCACTCATCCATCCCTGGGGAAAATGTGTGCACTTGGTGGGCTTGTTTTCAGCAGGATTTATTGGAGTTGTGCTGTGGGGAGAGTGGGTGACTTAAAAATGAAGAGACATCGCTGTTAAACATGAGAACATAGCAACAAAGGGCCAAAAAATCTGCTCTTAAATCTAAAGACAGCCAGGCTTGTGAGAACTCATTTGCAGGGAGGAATTTATTCCACTGCTATGTTTTATTACTTGTGTGGCAATATCAGCAAGTTTGGAATATTTAACCCAAACTGCTTCCATGCCCAGCTGTGTCCTGGACAGGGGAAAAGTGTTCACTTGGCATTCCAGACAGCTCAAGGGAGAAGGTTTGGGGCTTAGTAGAGCAGGAATGGGAAACACAGTTCTTTTCTAGAGAGAATACAGGTCTTTTCTAGAGGAGAGTAGAGTTCTTTTCTAGAGAGAATACAGTCCTTTTCTAGAGCAGAATAGAGTTCTTTTCTAGAGAGAATACAGTTCTTATCTAGAGGAGAATATAGTTCTTTTCTAGAGGAGAATACAATTCTTTTCTAGAGAGAATACAGTTCTTTTCTAGAGAGAATACAGTCCTTTTCTAGAGGAAAATACAGGTCTTTTCTAGAGAGAATACAGTTCTTTTCTAGAGGAGAATACAGTTCTTTTCTAGAGAGAATACAGGTATTTTCTAGAGGAGAATAGAGGTCTTTTCTAGAGGAGAATACAGTTCTTTTCTAGAGGGGAATAGAGTTCTTTTCTAGAGGAGAATACAGTTCTTTTCTAGAGAGAATACAGGTATTTTCTAGAGGAGAATAGAGGTCTTTTCTAGAGGAGAATACAGTTCTTTTCTAGAGGGGAATAGAGTTCTTTTCTAGAGGAGAATACAGTTCTTTTCTAGAGAGAATACAGGTATTTTCTAGAGGAGAATAGAGGTCTTTTCTAGAGGAGAATACAGTTCTTTTCTAGAGGGGAATAGAGTTCTTTTCTAGAGGAGAATACAGTTCTTTTCTAGAGAGAATACAGGTATTTTCTAGAGGAGAATACAGTTATTTTCTAGAGGAGAATAGAGGTCTTTTCTAGAGGAGATTACAGTTATTTTCTAGAGGAGAATACAGTTCTTTTCTAGAGGAGAATAGAGTTCTTTTCTAGAGGAGAATACAGTTATTTTCTAGAGGAGAATACAGTTCTTTTCTAGAGGGTTTGCCCATGTGGGGCACTGTGCTTTGTGCTCTGGTCCTCTCTGAGCAGACAGGGATGAAATCACAAAACCTCTGGAAGTTCAGCTGGTGGGATCCAAGGCACAGGACAGGAGGGGATGAGGAGCACAGCTGTGCAGGATATTTCAATAATCTCTTCTGTTCTGTTAAGTGAAGATATCTGTGGTGCTGTCTGGGGTTGAATCCTCTCTGGAAGGTCTCTCCTTGCTGCTGTGGAAGGTTTGTAAGATTTGGAACCCAGCTGGAGGCAGCAGCTCAGGGCAGTGTCACTGCTCTGTTCCAGGGCTGCAGTTCCAGAAGATTCTTGTGAGATCCTGCCTTGGCAAATGGGAACTGATTGGAAGGCCCCAAAAATGTGCTGCAGGACACCTCTCTGCTCTGTGTCTGCTCACATGTATCTGGTACAGAGTGAATTCTGGCTGGAGGGGTTATGACAACATCCATGGCCACCTTTCAGAGCGAGCCTGTGGGGCAGAGCAGAGGAAGGAACCTCTCACAGAGATTATCAGGCATTCTGGAAACTTCTCTGTGTCACCAGCTCCCTTTGCAGTGCCATAAATCCATCCCCCTGGCAAAGGACTTCTCTGGAATTCTCTTCCCAGCTTGTCTGGGATGGTATATAAAATATCTTCCACTTTCTTCAGAGCTGAAGTGCTTACATAACACATTTTGTGTTCCTTTGTCTGCTCCTTGCAAGTCCCAGCATACATTTTTTGCAGGATGCCTTGGCATTCCTGTTCCTCTGGCGATACAAATCTCTGGTTTCCAGAGAAACTGCTCGAGTGCTCAGAGGCTCTGGAGTGAAAATAGAATAGGTGCTACATTTAGAGGGGTGGAAATGCAGCAGCCTTCCAAACATCACACCGATCACATGGGGTGCCTTGTGTGGAAAATGAAAGTACTCCAGGGAGGAGCAGCTTTGTGCAGAAATGCAGAGAGGAGATGGGGCTGTGCTGCTCTGAGAGCTGCAGTGTGGCATTGCCACCTGCAGCAACACTGAGGGGAGAGGGGAAACCTTCAGGGGACCAGGGGCAGTCTGAGACTTCAGCATGCCCATAAAGAGAATTTTTGGCACTGATGGTGGAATGGTAATGATTTTTTCTTTGCCATTTAATTGTGAAGAATCAATGAACTCTAGAGATGAAAGTGAGGATGTGCATCTTTGTTTTGAGTTTGTAGCTGTGCTCTGGTGAGCAGCACAAACCTGGCTGGCTGTGGCTCAGGCTCTGCTGTGCTCCCAGTGTGTTTTGCAAACTGTTTTTTCCACCTTGCTTTTGCACAGAGCTTTGGGTGCAGATTCCTGTGCAGCTGGGGATCTCTGATCTCTGCTCTGGGCTGGGTTGTTTTTAGCTCCTGCTGGAGTTTCAGGCTGGTAGGTGGAGCTCCAGCCTGGATCATCCTTTCCACAGTGAGGGATGTGGTGAGGTGTCAGCAGGCAGAGCTTGCCCAGAGCAGGCAGAGCTTGCAGCAGCTGTGTGCAGCTGTGTGCCCAGCAGGCCAGATCCTCCCCCAGGGCTGGGCAATGAAAGCAGCACACACAGAATACCTGCCTGCATTTTCCATCCACACATCAGAGCAGGAAACTCTGCCTGGACATTTCACTTGCCTGGAAAGGGACAAAACATGGAGCCACAGTTTCCCCAGGTAGATAATTATCCACCTCTAAAGGAGCTGGGAGGGGGCAGCTGGAATTGTTTTATTTTCCTCTCCCCATGGATCTTGCTCAGTGAGGCCAAACCTCCTGCATGGGGATCTTTGTCACCTCAGTGTCCTCCTCCCAGGGCCATCCCAGCCAAAGGGCAGCTCCTGGGATGGATCAGATGAAAATGTGACAGCCTGTAGACTTGTGAGTCTGCTCTGAAGAGAAATCGTGATTCTCTTTCTTCAAAACAATTTCCCAGCTCCCTTTTTTCTGCAGCATTACTCTGCCAGTGTGGGCTGTTGGTTGCTTATTTTGATGATGGGTTGGGAATGACCAGCTAAGCAGTGAGATACAGTGCAAAACCTCCTTGCAGCTATAAAGAAACACTAAACACTTGTTCCCTGTACCTTTGCATTCACAAAGAGCTGTTATTAGTTGCTAAGCTACCAGTGACCCTTATTAAATTTCCATTTAGGAACAGTGATGAATTCAAAATCATGAGGGGGCTCTGTCACAGGAAAAAAAACAACCTCCAATTATTTTAAATACACATTTTCAATAATAGGAAAATCATTTTTGCAGAGCTTAAAAAAAAAAAAAACACCAAAAATCCAAATCTAAACCAACAAACAAACCCAAAACCACCACCCCAAAAAAACCCAACAAACCCAGCCCCAGAAAACAGGATCCCACTGCAGGGAGTGTTTGGCCATAGGATGATTTATGCCTATGTAGATATGGAGGAATGACAGTGAGGCTGCTGTAATTCATTGACCTTTGGAAAATAAATATGTAGGGCCTCTTTATTGATCATTTCTAGGCAAAGCATCATCCTTCAGGAGGAGTTACACTGTTGTACACTTATTTATCTCAAAGAAGATAATTTTTCTGCAAGGAGGATGTGGATGCCCAAACCTAATACTTAAAAGCCAGGAAATAGGGTGAAATCAAATAGTGTGGAATCAAAAAGCTGACAACCTATTCTGCATGTGTAACTTTGAATATTTCTTTTTATTTATCTGTGGTTAAATAGAGAGTCTGTGAGATGGACCTGGCAGGGACCCAAATCTCTGATTATTGCCAGAGGAGGGCCAGAATTGTGTCACAGAAGGGAAGCAAAGGGAGGCACATGAGAATTCTCACCTTGCATTGTTAGATTTCCTGTTTTATCTCCTAAATCATCCATTCTTTTTTTTTTCCCCCAGATGTTAAACCATCCAACATTTTGGTAAACTCTAGAGGTGAAATCAAGCTTTGTGACTTTGGTGTCAGTGGGCAGCTGATAGATTCCATGGCAAACTCCTTTGTTGGCACACGTTCCTACATGTCTGTAAGTACAGATCTAAATCCACATTACACAGCTCTGAGTTTGTTAGGCTTGAGCTGTCCCAGTTCTGGTGATCAAACAAGAACCAACTGTTGCTGTTCCTGGTTCAGCTCTTCCTGCATTCCAGGAATATTCTGGTGTCACATCAGATTGTGTGTGTGAGGGAAGAGCTGTTGCAGGAGAAGCCAAAACCTTGGAATATTTATAACCCTGCAGAAGTGCTTGGGCTGTTCTGCACNTACAGGGAGAAGCTTTGGTGCTGGCTCCCTGCCCTGTCTTTGTGCCATTTGTCCTGGTGACACACCTGAAACCAGGCTGGGGTGAGCTCCTCACCTCTGGGGCTGCTGCTAAGGAGCAAAACCAAACCCTCAGCTCAGCTCAGCTCAGCCATGCCTTGCCCTGGCTCCTCAGGAGCAGGGATGGGAGCCAGGTGCTCTCTGCCTTCAGTTCCCTGCAGTTTGTTCTTTTACAGGCTGAGGGTTTTACCTGGGGGGGTTCACTTTGCTCTCTGGCACCACAGACCAAGCCACGAGGGAGATTTTGTCCTGGTGGTGTCTGAGGGATCTTCTCTTGCAGCAGCTCCCTTTGGACACTTCTGAGCACACAAAACCATACAGAATTATTACATGCAAACATCCCTTTTTACCACAGGGAGGTGTGGAAAAACAACACTGTTTAACTTGAACAGATTTCTAGATTTTAATGTTATTTATATTTAAATAACAAGTGCTCTCTCTGTTTCCTGCTCTTTCTCATCCACCCACCCTCCTCTACACTTACATTTTATGAAAATCTTGGGATTTGGACATTTCTCTTGCTGTCCAGCAATTGTGTAGTTTGTCCAGGTGGCTTTGGAACTGGCTGAGCAGGGACACTGGAGAAAACTCAAATATCATCTCAGTAAATGCTACAGAACAAATTAAACAAAACTATCACCCCCTTATGGCAGAAGGATGAGGCTTTACTGCATTCTCACATTCTCTGAGAGGGAGCTTCAAATTGCATATGTATTTTTCCAATATGTGCATGAAATCAGAGAAGAATCTGCACCATTTTGGTAAAATATGAGCTTGATTTTAAAAAGAGTACAGAAAAGTGAATGTTCTCTTTGAGAACTCTTGGTAAAAATGGATTTAAGGGTGAAGAAGAGCAATGAATTAATAATTTCAGGAACTTTTCAGCACTGAACATAGACTGACAAAGCAGGTGCAGAACTGAAGCAAAAGGAGTTGGTGCAGCACTCATTGGCAGCAGCAGGATGTGGATACACTGCTCAGAACTGAGCATCTGTGAAGCAGTGGGACTGCAATAGTCAGAGACTCTTCTGATCATCATTCAACTGACCAAAAAATCCCATACCTAAATATCTTTACATTGTGTGAATCTCCTAAAGACAGTACAAAATAGATTTTGCCTGCAGAGCCTTGTGTAAGAGTTCCATTAGATTTGTGCCAAAGAAATCCAACAGCACATTAGAGAATAATTCCTGAAGAGTCTCACACTTGTTTGCAGTGCTGCAACGTTTGGGGAACTCCAGGAAAATACCAAGAAGTCACTCATTGGAGCATGCTGTGCTAATAAATTGGGGTTTCATGCTTTGATTGATGCAGGTTATTGCAGAATGTCATTTTTTGGTACCTCCTTGTCACAGAGCTGCCTCTCCTCCCCTCCCCTGTGTTTTGCAGCCCGAGAGGCTGCAGGGCACTCACTACTCGGTGCAGTCTGACATCTGGAGCATGGGGCTGTCCCTGGTGGAGATGGCCATTGGCAGGTACCCCATTCCCCCCCCTGACTCCAAGGAGCTGGAGCTGATGTTTGGCTGCCCCGTGGAGGGGGATTCTCCAGTCACAGAGAGCTCGCCCCGGCAAAGAGCGCCCGGCCGGCCCATGAGCTGTGAGTCACAACCCTCACCCTGATTTCCTGCCACCTTCACGGTGCTTTTAACTCATCCTGGGCTGCACAGAGGGGATTTGAACTTTAACAGCATCAGGGGTGTGTTGGGCACCTGGCTCAGCTTCACTGTGAGGAGCCCTGTGGGAGCAGCACCAGAGACCTTTCGCAGCACTGAGATGGGGCTGCTCAAAACTGCCCAATGGTGTCACCCTGGCTGTGAGAATTTCAGATTTCTGTGCTGCCAGGCACTGACCCCCAGGAGAACACTGAATCACAGAATCACAGAAATTCTAGGTTGGAAGAGACCTTTAAGATCATCGAGTCCAACCCATGTTCTAACACTGCATTGACCTGGGGCTGTGGAGAATGCTTCCAAAATGGAATGATAGAACTGGGATTGTGGGTGTGCAGTTTGGTTAGAAATGTGTAATATCACAGAGTAAAAAACCTAGAGTTTAAGGTTTTAGAATATAACAAGATGTAATAAAACAAGATACAAAAGATATATATAAACAAGGTATAATATAGATAGATAGATAGATAGATAGATAGATAGATAGATAGAATAAAACAAGATATGAAAGATATATATAGAACAAGATAGAAGTTTTAGGGCAGAAGCTGGTCCTTCTTCTTCGCCTCCTTCTCCATGGGTTTGGGTGGTTTTGTGTAATTGGATAAAAAGTCCACATTGTGAGCCACAAGTAGTTAGTTATTAGGTTAAAAGTAAAAATGATTGAAGTGTCATTTCCTGATTAGACAGCTTGTCCTTAAAAAGCCTTGTAGAGAGAAAGATAGAGCTCCATTTTTAGTTTTTTAAAGTGTTGTGAAATTCACGATTTGTGCGACTATAATATAAATAAGAGCTAATAAACATCTGAGTCTGAACAAGACTCACACATTTAATCCCAACCTTAAAAAAACCCCACAAAAGCTCCACAAAGTGGTGCCCAGTGTGAGGCTCGAACTCACAAATTCAGACTTCATAATTTGATAAAAAACTGATAAAAAACCAAAAACCACTCTGAGATCCCAGTCTGGTGCTCTGGTTTTCTCCAAGATGCTGATCCCAGGGCAGCAGGATGATCCCAGTGAAGTGAATGCTTTGGGTCAGACCTGGAAATGTCTCCTGGCATGAAAGCATTTCCCTGTTGCTCCTTTTCCCTGTAAATCTGCTGGGTGCCAGAAGTGTCAGGCCTGGGTTTCCTGAAGCCATGGAGGCAGAGTGACACTGATCCCAATTTCTCTCCCATTTCTTCCCAGCCTATGGATCAGACAGCAGACCCCCAATGGCAATCTTTGAACTCCTGGATTACATCGTCAATGAGGTAATTTATAAACTTGAAAATCTGCATTTCACAGCTGTAAACTCTGAAAGCATCCTGGAATTTGGGGTTGGTGCTGTTTAGTCTGGTTTAGCCTTATGACAGTCACAATTCTCTTCTCTTTCAAATAGCTAGGCTACATTGCTAGTTGGAGATTCCTATTTTAGAATGGGTTGTTTCCAGTATTTTCACAAGTACCACTGAAACTTGTGTGACTCCACTGCTTGTGTTCTTCAAAAAAAGCAAAGAGCATGCTCATGTTAGCTGTCATTTGTAGCAGCTGGATAACAATTGTTCCAGCTGGATGAATTATTGACAACTGTCCAGCTCACCCATTTGAAAGGCACAGTTGGTGTCTGGGTCCCTGCATTGCCTGTGCCATGATAAATTGATAAATTGCTTTGTAACTCATCTGCTTGCACAATTCTCTCAGATTACAAATCTGTTTTGCATATTATATAAACCCCAGTCTGCCAGCACTGGCTCTGGGGATGGAGTTGCATTGAATCACTGCAGCTGCTGTGGTCCTGTATTGCAGCATCCCTGAGGGGCCAGTTTGGGCTGAAAGCTGCAGTAATTCAGAGTTTGGCAAGGTTTTCATGTGCCACCTCTGATTTAGCACAAACTTCTTCAGGAGGAGCTGCTCCCTCCAGCACAGGCTGTGCTCCAGTCAGGGAGGGCTGCAGGCCTTGTCCCTGCCCTGTGCATAAAATGAACTCGGTGTGAGGATGGGAACTTATCCCTCATCCTGTGGCCAGCTCCTAGAGGATGAGGCAATGATGTGCAGGTTTATGCAGTCCCCCTTCTTTATTTGTCAGAATTCTGTCTGAATTCAGAGCCTGCACCAACTCATTGCGAGGGACAGAAAACTGACATCCAAAGGATTATGGAACTAATGATGTGCAGGGCATCTTCCCTCAGCACTGTGGGGAATGACAGGGTGCTAATTAGTGCTGTGAGCCTGCTTTAATGAGAGCTGAGGCTCTGCTCACCCCATCCAGGTGTGTGTGTGGAGAAAACAGAACAACCAACCAACCAAAACCCAACAAAACCCACCCCTACCAGGGAAAGTCTGGTTTAGAGCAATAACCCAGATCAGCCAGGGTTGCACAGCTTTGCTCAGATGGGGACATTGAACTGTCCCACACTGAATGATTGCTGATTTTAAAACTGTATTTATTTATTACAGCCACCTCCAAAACTGCCCAATGGTGTCTTTGGTTCTGAATTTCAAGATTTTGTTAACAAATGGTGAGTATTTTCTCTATTTTCTGTGTGCTGAGTGGCAGAGGGACACTCAGGGCTCAGCTTTGTCTGTCAGGCCCTTGGCAATCAGAGTCCCTGCTCCAGGCCAGGGCAAATGGAAGGATTGCAATCAGCATAATCAGTCCTCTGGTGTTAATTGCTTCACAGGCAGCAGGTGCATCCAGAGGAGCCCCAGGGCTTGGGGATGTTCCCCTCTTCAGCCCTGAATTTGTGCAGCTCAGGGCAGGCCTTAGGGAGTGACCCCAGCACAAACAGCTTCTGCAGGGCTCAGGCACCTCCTCCTGCAGTGCTGGGCCATGGGGGCTCAATCCTGCAGGCTCCAGGGGTTTTTCGTTGCCCATGAGCCAGCACCTTCATCCCAGCAGCCATTGCCCATCTCCTCACTGCCCCAGCTGCACCTCAGAGGTGCCAGCACTGAACCAGTGCTAAGGGGGCAGCTCATTGCAGTTCAAATGTTTGTTTATCAAATATCTCTATTTACAGCTTCCAAAAGGAAGGACAGTCATGCTCTACTTGGTCCTGAGCTTGAAGAGACTTGGGGCAAAGAAACATGAGGGATAAAAAGGGGTTCATGTTGTTTTAGTTGAAATGGGATTTATCTCCCAAGCTTGGTTTAGACACTCACCAGTCTCAGACAACTCAGGATTCATCTCCCCAGCTTGGTTTACACACTCATCAGTCTCAGACAACTCAGGATTTATCTCCCCAGCTTGGTTTAGACACTCATCAGTCTCAGACAACTCAGGATTTTTTACCTGGAGCTGTGGAACCCACAGAAGGGAACTGCAGGCTCCCATCTCTGTCTGAGAGGCACCTGGTGCTTTTATTGAGTGCTGTCATCAGACCAGAGCAGTCCAACCAACAGGACACAACTGGAGCCTTATTTTGAAAGATAATGGAGTGTAACTTGTGCACCACTTTGTGTTTTCCCAGTTTAATTAAGAATCCTGCTGAAAGAGCCGACTTGAAGCAGCTGATGGTGAGTGGAGGTTTTTAATTTGATCTCAGAGCCCTTTCCCAGGCAGGTTGGATTCCTCAGCTGCCCAGAGCTGGTCAGAACAGTGACTTGAGGGTGGCTGGTGCTCCATGAGCAGCTCAGCTTGGGCAGGAGCAGATCCTTGGATCCAGAGACCAAGGGGCTGCAGGTCTCACACCTCCTACAACAGGGACTGTCAAGGAGACCAAAAGTCTGGTGGGTTGTGGAGTCTGCCATTTGATAAGCACAATGGGTGACTTAATTAATTAACAAAAGAATTCTCTCTTGAGTCTATTAGTTAATAATAAAGTATTGATTAATACTTCTAGGAGGACAAAAGAATAAAGCTCCACATACCATATGGACTAATTAAATACATTTTTAATCATCTGTTGTGAAACACAAGATTTGTCACTTTTTTACCAGCTTTGTCTGGCAAAGTCTGTAGAACTCAGCACACATCCTGCATTTTTCTCTGTGTGAAATAACCAGATCAGTCTCAGTGCATCTTTTTATGATTTTAAGTGTATTGTCAGCACTTCAGCTGTACTGCAGGTTTCCCCTGACCCTGCTGCACAATAATGGTGCAAAATGCAAAGAGACTCTATATTACAAAACACCTTTTAGTGCCCAGGCAGACACTTTCCAGAGTATTACCCTGAGTGCGTGAGCCACATCCTCATCGTTTCTGTGGTGCAGAGGCACTGGCAGGATTCCTTGGGACACTTGGCCTGGTGCTGGCTGTTCCCTTTCTGTGGATTTCTCCACGTGTTCTGTAAAGTTTCACGGCTCGGTTGCTCCAGGTGGATTTATGGGTGCTCCTGAGGGCTGCTCCTGAGGGCTGCTCCTGAGGGCTGCTCCTGAGCAGCCTGAGGGCTGGCAGCCTGACCCTGTTCTCCTGTGCCCAGATCCACGCTTTCATCAAGAGATCCGAGGCGGAGGAGGTGGATTTTGCGGGGTGGCTCTGCTCCACCATCGGCCTTAACCAGCCCAGCACCCCCACGCACGCCGCCGGCGTCTGAGCCCGGGGCCAGCTCCTGGACTGTACCTCTGGTGACAACCACGCTCTCCTGGTCCTCTCTCCTCAGCTTGTACCTGTTCCAACATGTATTTCACCTCTTGAGGAAGAATGTCTTGATAGCATGTGCCAAAACGGTTTTAAATCTCGTCCTAAACTAATTGGTATCGTTCCGGGTTCCGTCGTTCACTGACCAAATGTAAGCTGTGTAAGTTCCAGTGCTTGCTGATTTTAGGTGATTATGGATATTCTTTCTTAATGAAAATATCACTGGGGCAGGGGGGGTTGGCCCCTGGCTTGTTTGAACCTTATCAAGACTCTTTGTAAATCGTTGGTACTTCAATCATGCTTTCCCCGAGCTCCTGGGCTTGGGATCGGGATGCTCCGAGCCTGTCTGTGAGCATGCTTTGCTGCTGCCCAGCTGTTCCCAAAAGTTAGGCTCCAATTTTGCTGTTGTCTAGAGATCTCTCTCTCTTTGCAGGTGAAGAAGGCAAGAGCTCTGCATTTCTCAGAATGCACAGGGCAATATTCTAATTGTAGACTTGTTCATATTTCTATATTTATTTTTCGAACATATCATCATCCTTGGATTTAGTGATGTATGTCTTTCTAATTGATTTTTAAAAGTTAGTTGGTGGAAGTGTCCTATGGAATCAAGACAATGATCCAAGCACTTTGCTTTCTTTTAACCTAAAGAGTCATGACAACTGTGTTTAGTGTCTAAAAGTGTATGAAAATCCTTTATTGTTTTATTCTCTCAGATGTTTAGCAATGGGTTCTCTTAATAAATATATTATCAAGTAACTTCTTGAAGCTTTTTTTAAAACTTGACTAAAGCTTTTAATCTGGTCACTGCACTATAAATTTCAGCTCTTTGAAAGGATGCTGGGATGAGGAAATGCCTGAAATTCTTCCCCAGAAGGAATCCCCATCAGGGGCCATGAACTTGCACATGGCCAAAGGATCAGGTATCAAAGGGCTGGCACAGCCCGGGCAGCAGAGGCAGGAAATGACTCATGGACAATCCAGGCCTGTGCTGGCTGCAGTGAGACCTGAAGTGACAGCTGGGAGGGTGGAAATTAAACTCTTTCCTGAGCTTTACCTACCCCAGCAAACAGAGCCTGTTACTGTTTGCCAAAGAAATGCACAGCAAGGTTTGGGAGCCTGAACTCCCACTCGGGCTTGTCCCCACAGGCAGCAAGAATTTGGGCACTGCAAGCACAGCTGTAAGGACAGCAGGAAAAGAACTTTATTGCAACATGCACTACAACTGGGCTGTTCAAATCCAAAAGCACTCGTTCACAAAAGCAGCAGGAATTCTATCCATCAAAACTACTCTGGACCATGCTGGGCACACATAACATTTTTCAACAGTCAAAATTACCCTTTGGAGTTGAAATGTGCCAAGAAAGGCCAGGATGGCTCCTGAGCTCCTCCCAGACCAGCTCTTCACACACATCACTGCAAGGGTGTATTTGAGCACAGCAGTTTTGGCTCAGACTTTTGGGGGCTTTTTACCTGTCAGGCTTGGGAAAGCTTTGTTAAACAATCTCTTCACTCCTGTTCTCAATTCCTTCATTAAGACATTCAGGATCCTCAAAACCCAAATAGTCTTTAGTACAGGATGAAGCCACATTTACAGCCCAACAGTTTCCATTGGTACAAACCAAACAGGAGCCAAATTAACACTCATTAAACAGTGGCAGGAATTCACTGGAGGCTGAATGTCAGTCCTGACCACCCCCAGGACATCAGACACTTTTCCACATGCGAAAATTGTAGAGATTTCACATCACTTTCCATTTAAAACTAAGTTCTTAAACTCCTCATGCTCCTCCTTGAGAATCACATGAAATCAGATGACCTGGCCTTGATCTGTGAGGTTACAATGAGAGAAAAAGGAAATAACAGCAATTTAAGAGTATTAGCTTAGTACAAGCACCATGGATCATTTCTTAGTCTACAATTTGTGGACAAATAAAAGAAAGGCTCCTTGGCTGCTGCTCTGAAGGAGCAGAAGTAGAAAGTGCTGCTCTGGGACAGACTGACAGAGCTGAAGAGCACCAGGGGGACAGAGAGACCTCCCTGCTGTGCCCAGAACTGGGCTGACACTGGGAGGACTGGGAGCAACTCCATGAACTGAGAACACAGCAGCTGCAGGCTGGAGACAGCCCTGGACACATCTTTTCTCATCTTTCTGCATCTTAAACTGCCAGTTTAGGCAAATGAGGTTAGGATGTAATCACTGGGGCAGCAGCAGCTCCAGGACCTGCATTTGTTTCTCACATCAGGAAGTGAGAACAGACAAGTTATTGCTTTTAGTGCATGTGTTAATTGGTGTGGTTGATCAATTGCTTCTCCCTTCCACATACAGAGATGTTGTAAGAGCTACATTAGGTTTGAAATGTGGAATGGATTATGCTACATATTTGTGCAGCAGATTTTCATTCTTTCAACATCTGAGTCAAGATGTGCCCAGCCTGGGAAGTTCACATGTTCAGTGTCACTGCCCTCGACTCTGACATGTCAAACAGTTCATACCCACACAGCACAACATGGAAATCGCTTGGTGAGTTTCAGATGAATGAAGAAGAAATTCCTGAGTCTGTATTAAAAACCATCTCTGATCTCTCAAGAATCAGATTCCTCCTCCTCTTCCTCCTCCTCCTCTTTATCATCCTGAAGACTGAGGTGTAACTCAGTTTGATTGATGGCAGCCTCATTGTCCATCTGCCCAAGAGTCTGTCAGAGAAAAGGGCTGATTACCAAACCCAGCACAAACACTAAACACATCTCAATCACTGTTAGAGCTGTGCAATCACTGTTAATTAAAGATCCCAGAGCTGGAACTGAGGGCCCAGCACAGCAACAAGGCCCTGATCTCCATGGCAAAGCTCTGAACCAGGCTGGCCAGGAATTGAGTGGAAAGCAGCAGCACCTGTGCCTCCACCCCAGGGTCACAAGCATTAAACAGAATATTTAACCCATGGGGAACTGAGCCTACAGCACACAGCTATTTCCAAATCCCCCAGAAACACCGTGCTGCTTTTGGGGATGGGAAAAGGTGAAACCCTCAAAACACCAGCAGCAAAACTGACATTGTACTGTGAGCTTTGCAGTGATGAGGAGCATCAATGAGGTGACACGAGGGGCTGCACAGGAGAACCATGCAGAGCTCTGCTCATGCTCCCAGCCAGCCGTGGAGCCCCCTCCGAGCCCAGGGACCCCCTTACCTGCTGAGTGTCCTCGGCCAGGGCTGGCAGGGGCACAGAGACGTTCTCCTCGCCGGCCCTGATCATGGACTGCAGCGCCAGCTCCTCCACCTGCAGGGACCGCACTGAGCACTGCTGGCATTGTCACCACACCCCGGCATTGTCACCACACCCCGGCATTGTCACCACACCCCAGCACTGTCACCCCATCCCCGGCACCGGCACCGTCACCCCATCCCCGGCACCGCATCCCATCCCTGGCACACCCCTCTGTCCGACCCTGCTTATCACTTCCCACTCGGAACTCTGGGCTTTTTACCTGTTAAAGCTTCATTAAATCTCCTGCTTTGAATTCTGTTCTAAGCTCCTTTATTATGATATGCATGAGTCTCTAAACCCAGTAGTCTTCAGTTCCACTGCTTTAACTATCCCTTCTCCATCCCTCAGCTAAGGCAAACCCTGCACTCACATTTACCTCTTAGCGATGTATCCTGCTCATACTCACAATTACATTTATCTCTTGGTGTATCCTGCATACACTCACATTTACCTCTTAAGAGATGTAGCCTACATACTCACAATTATCTCTTGATGTACCCTACACACATTCACATCTCCCTCTTAGAGATGGATCCTGTGCTCACTCACATTCATCTCCTAATGTATCCTACATGCATCACACTCACATTTACCACTTCCAGACATATCCTACATATACTCACACATTCAGCTCCTAATGTACATATTCACTCACAATTACAGGTACCTCTAACAGATATACCCTACACACATTCGAAATTACATTTACCTCTTTGAGATGCACCCTGCACACAATTACATTTACCTCTCTGAGATATACGCTGCACAGTTACATTTACCTCTCAGGACACCGCAGATGGATCCCCCTTTCCCAGACCACCTGTGAGCAATTCCCCGCTCCCTCCCCCAACCCTGGCGGGGCGCAGGGCCCGTCCCGCGGCGGAGCGCGGCCGCGCGGGGCTGAGGGGCAGGCCCGGCCGCGCGGGGCTGAGGGGCAGGCCCGGCCCCGCCGTTCCCGTTCCCAGGCCGCCCCCGCGGCCCCGGGCAGTCCCCGCGCACCCGCAGCCGGCGGAGCTGGTCGTGCAGCGCCGCCTTGACCCGCAGCAGCGTCTCCTCCTCGCGGCGCAGCTCCTGCAGCCGGCTCAGCATCGTCCCCGCCGGGGCACCAACCGCCCGCCCCGCCCCCTGACGTCACGGCCCGCCCGCCTGACGTCACACCGAACAGCGCCGCACAGCAGGCGCCCCCGCGCGGCCACCGCCGGTCACTGCACCCGTGGGCTCAGCATCGGCCACGCCGCCGCCCTCCTCCTCTCCTCCTCCTCTCCCCGGAAGTTCGAACGCCGCTCGCACACGCACACCCGACACGGCTTTCCGTATTCCAACAACGTTTATTAGGGACAGCCCGCGGGCACAGCCCCCTCGGGGACCCCGGGGCAGCACGGCAGCGGTTATGCCTTCGCCTCGGCCTTTGCCGCGGGCTTGGCGGCCTTGGCTGTCTTGGCCTTCTTGGCAGGGGGCTCTGCCTTGGGTGCAGCCGGGGCCTTGGCAGCTGCCAGCTTGGCCAGGGCCTTGGCTTTCTTCTCTTCCTTGAGTTTGTGCTAGAACAGAGAGACAGATGATCAGTCAGGGCACCACCTGAAGCCCGGCCCCAGCCCCGGCACCCACTCACGTTCTGCGCGTGCCGCAGGATGGTGTTGCGCCGCATGGTTTTGGCGTACGGGTTCAGCTTGATCATGATTCTCAGGTTCTTCAGTGGGTTCTTCTTCAGGACTCTGCGCTGAATCTTCTTCCTGAAAAGCACAGCCACATTGTATCATCAGTGCATTTCGCAATGCCACTTCTGCTAAATTCTCCC
>WBNQ01044682.1:0-15735 GCA_013401375.1 Spizella passerina
CCTCTGCAGATTCTTTTATTTTTCTGGAGAAATAACTACTGTCAGAAGTTGTAACCCTGATACCTCCTCAAAACACCCCGTGGTGACTGGAAGAAGGGGAGTCAAAGCCTGAGTCCCATTGCTTGGTGCTGCCAAGCCAAGGGTTTCTCTTCTTGTGAAGTGTTTCCCTTTCAAAGGTCAGTCTTTTCCCTATACAATTATTTGGAAAATTTCAGCTTCAGTTAAAACACTATAAAAACCAACCTGCAGCACCTCAAGAAGAGAAGAAATAGGGTTAGACCTCTAGAAGGGCAAGAGGAGAGTCAAAGAACAAGTGAAGGAAATAAGGACACTTTCTGACTGGAGACCTTGGCTTTAGCCCAGTTTGCCATGAATGTTATCTGTTCTCCAGTATACCTAAACATTGATTCATGAGGGAGACAGCATGATAAAGGAATGAGCATAGGATAGGATTAGATAGGATGGGATAGGTTAGGAATTGTCAAAACATTCCTCAATTTTCCCCTCTGCTTTGAGATCCTGTCTGGCTGGCACTGCAGGTTAACATCTTAAATCTGAGGCCAGCGACCCAGAGCCAATGGATAAGCACTGTGAAACAGGGCTGGAAATCCATGATCCCTAAGCCTGTCTGTCCTGTGAAGGAAAGGTCTTCAATAATTGCACAAAGGGTTTGGGACATAACAGGTCTGCACAAGAGGAGGAGTACTGAAGAGGTTCTCTCTCACACTAGAAAACCTGGCTCATTTTCGCCATTGTTTTGTAGGACTGCAATGCCTGAACATGAATTCCCCATGTCATTTTGGTGCAGAAGCAATGCATCTTCACCATCCATCTTCCACTTCACAATTACCACAGCACAAATGGGGCAAACACACTAGGAAGGTAAATGACCTACCCAATGTGTAACAGAGGAGCTTCCTGAGATGTGACAAAGTAAAGCAGAATCTACCTACAGCCTGCAATAAGGCTTTTGCCAAAAGGTAAAGGACCTCAAATAGAGGTCAATTTTGTCAAATAGAAAGGATCTCAGGTACATGTTATTAACTACTGGCTGCATTATGTCAGGTACTATATGTTGTACCACCTCCTTCTGGATGGATTCTACTCACGTCTGCTGCCCACTTTTCATGTAAATTCAAGGTCTTCTGGGCAAGAATCTGAAATCTCAGTTTTGTTTCTGTGACTTCTCCTGTAGCACCCTCCAGAAAAGAGGCCCTGCCTTGAAAACTTGAGTCTTTCTGAGGATGGCAGGTGCTACAAAAAGAGGGAAATGGTGGGTGCAAATCATTTCATCTTTGATGAAGCTCCATGGTGAGATGATTGGGGTCAGCAGTTTGAAAAGGTCTTCAGCTTTTAAAGAATTTCTGTCATGGCTGATGGGGACATGGACAAGGGGCACCAAACGACAGGGTTTCCACAGAGCCCACAAACATAAACAGCAAGATCCTTCATGGATACCAAGTAAATCACAGCTGATAGAGTTCAGGGGAAGAGAAAAATGTCATGGTGGTGCAGACAGATAGACAGACAGACAGTAGAGTGGCTTCATAGTGTCTAATTTGTTAGAATAATGCAACAAGACAGATCACATAACATGAAAACCTTATCTAACTAGCCCTGTACAGAACCTGACCTGGTGCTACAAAGAGCTCCAGTGTTGTCCGCTGAGAAACCACAGTGTTTGCCCTGAGATCTCACAGTACCCCAGCACAAGAAGCCATGGCATCGCAGCAGATTATCTGTGATTTCCAGTTTTTGCAGGCACAAGAGGTCAGTGCCACAGCGCCTGCAGGGAATGTGACTTTTCAGCTGTCTTGCTCTCCCCAGTAAACTTTGACCTTTGCACAATCTAATATCAAAGAACCAATTATTCTCAACACTCATATATTTTTCTCCACAGACTCAATGCCACATGGTTGCCGGGGGCAAGGCATCATGCTAATCAAGGCAATAATTCAAGGGAAGGCAGTGGGGGGCTGTCATGATCAAGAGCCTGGGGTTCCACTTCTGCCTCTCAGCCACAAATATGGATTCAGTCATGCCTGCTTGTTCCCTCTCTCTACCCCAAGTCTGTGCCATGATCCTGTCCTGGTGTAGGCTATATAAAGAAATTAAAGGAGATGCATCAGTATATCCCACTATCTCTTGCCATACTCAAGTTTCCCTGTCACCTATAGGTCTCCTCTTAAAAGAGGCACTGTTGTCCAGTGCTTATTTATCTTTTCATTCCTCAACACCCAGAATTAGCTCTCCTCTGTCCTTGTGCCTGCAGCAACTGGAGCCATTGGAAAAGTGACACTACGAAAGTATCACTGCCTCGGTGGGATGGGGAAGAAAAGAGGAGGCTGCAGTCCCACACGACAGACCCATCCAAAGATCCCACTGCTCACTCAGTGTCCACAACCTCCTTCGGCCCTCACCTGCCACCACTGTATACCGTGAGCTCACAGCATCAGGATCAATGAAAAATCAAAGACCCATCCAGGAAAGGCTCTTGCTTCCAACAGCAGGCATATGGAGCTGACTATAATTTTCCCACCCAAAGGTGTTAATGTGCAAGAAAATGCATTAAATGTCACAAAGTGCTGACAACTTGGCTCATTGTGACCAGCAAAATCCTGAAGCTAAGGAGTGAACTCATTTCCTGGTTGTGTTGGGTATTAGTCCCAGCCCAGGATGTCAATATAGATAAATATATCTTAGGCTTTAACTGAGCCCAGATGGGTCAGAAATTCAGTTTCGAGGGCATTAAACCAGTGACTTTCTCAGGTTAATGTTGTATCACACCATGGCCTCAGATAGAGTAAGATGAGAAGAACTCACTTGGTTGACTTCTAGGAGGGAGATGTTTTACTGATATTTTATATGTTTTAGTAGTGTTATTGACTGTTCTGTCACTAGGTCTCAATGCCTTTTGAAGTGGAAAGCGTGGAGTGCCAAGTGAGTATGCTGGAAATTCATTCATCCCCTGGAGACAGGTGGGGTTAATTCTGACTAGCACAAACCTAGTGGGGAGATGGAGAAAGAAGATAAACACTTAGAAGAAATAGAAGTTGATAGATGTCTGCACAGTTAAACCTGACAGGTAGGATTGTGCTTCAGCATAGTTTGTTTCCCTGTAGTTGTTCGAGATTTCTTTGTTGCAAACTAAAAACATCTACAAAGAGCCTGCAAGCTTCATATCCCACTTGTACTGCATGGAGGTGATGACTGCACTTTAAAAGAGCTCAGGATTATTCAGTGGCACATCCTGGAGTGCAAATCAGCTCAAATTTAACCTTAATCACCATGGGTAATCAGTGGAAAGGGTTCAGTTCAGACTGCAAGGGTAAAAACAGCCAAGGCTGAAAGTGCTCAAGGCTTCTGACGGAGCAAAACTTTGAGGCAGGGATGTTGGCTAAGACAAAAACATCATATTTCAGGAAAAAATACTAAATGTTCAGATTATAAAGCATTCCAACATGTATATGTGAGCAGTCTTTCTCTTTAATAGCAGGATATAAATGCTTCCTTTCTTTCTTTTTGTAAACATAGGAGAAAATGTCAACCTGGCTAAATTTGATTTTGAATGAATAAAAAGTCAATAATCTCAATCCCAAATGGAACTGCAAAACATGAGAGCAGAATATAAGAGCAGAAATGCAAAACACTACAACTGAAATGCTTGCTTGTCTCCTTCAACATTAGAGTCCTTAGAGAATCAGAGCTGTTCTACACCAAAAGCAAAAGTATTATGTATCAGTACTCTTAAAAAACCAGAAAAACAAAAGGAGAAAGTTAGAGGCTGAGGGACCTGAAAAGATAGAAAACAAATGTTCTGCCTTCTTGATATGTTTTTTTTTTTTTGTTTCTTTGGTTTTTTTTTAAGGACAGAAGCTACTGGAGAAATTGAAGAGGATGACTTCTGGTACCCAAATGGAAGATGGAAGTTAAACTCCATCTAATCAAGGCCCTATGGAATGTTTATGTTGGGAAATAAATGAGGAAGAGAAACTTCTTCTTACCAGGACACACACATCTGAGCAGCTCCTAGGTGGGCAGCATTCCTATGGTGTGGTTTGTGCAGGTCCTGTTGTGTAATAGGATCCTCCAGCCGATAAAGGCAACGTGCTGCTGGTCCTAGCCCACAACACCTTATCTCTCTGGGTCCATGGCCTTGCTTCTCCAAGGAATGATGCATCCCTGTGGATTTCTGGCCATGTTTGCCCAGTGTCACCATTACTGATGCTCCCCAGTCTTCAAATTTCTGGTCTAAATTGTGCATGCATTGAGGCTCCTGCATGTGTGAGTGTTTTAATTGAGTGTTTAGTGTTGGCTTGGAAGGTCAGGAAAGTTAGTCCCACAGGATTTATTTTGAAAGCCTTCAATTCCTACAATTTTCTACATCTGTCTCATACTTCTCTGTCTTTCATTTATTACACTTCATTAATTGTTTTTCTTTTCATTGGAGGTGTAGGTGAGAAAAAAGCAAGTGAACCACTTCCCACAGAAGCAAAAAGTGTCTCAAAGTTGCCCTGTGAAATGGATCATTCTCTGATTTAGGAAGAGGCTGTGAACACATCCTGGCAAGTGCTGAGAGTGCTGCAGGGGCCAAGTCTCTCCCAATTATTTTGCCTCCCAAGATCTTGTCTCCTGGCTGGATCAGACCATGCGAGAAGGAAAATGCTGAAAAGAGGAGGTGGGTGAGAGGAATGTATTTCTTACTTTGCTTCAGAGGCAACTCCATAAATCTCCACACATTAAGGTCTTCCATAGGTGGATTTTCAATATCAGCTTGTCACTCCAGACTGTCTGATGTGAACTGTTGTATGGGGCTGCTGTCTTCTCCAGGGCTCACTCACATCCCACCCAGATGCCAAAAAAGGTTGAAAAAAACAGTGAAAAATGCAAAAGGTGACTGTGCAGAGCATAGATGTTTTCCAGAGTTGCAACCTATTGACCTATTTTCATCAGGCTCAGTTGCATGGACTATATATCAGGTCCAGGGAACATGAATAGAAGAAGGAAAAGGATAGTCTAAAAAAAAAAATTATAATGGGGAATTTAAAGCGACCAAATACTACCTTCCTCAGTTCTCCCAGATCTTCCTGTAGATCTAGTAGCTACCTTAGGCTTGGAGATTTCTGACTCATTTCACAAAAAAGTGCTTTGGAGTTCAGCAGGTGACCGCTTTCTATTTTTTTTCTTTGTTGGAGAAAAAGATAAATGTATATGAGTTTATAAACCATTCTCTTCCTACTATTATATTCGTTATTATACTGTGCTCAAGGGCAAAAGTTACAGAAGCAGGCAGGAACAGAATGGGAGAAAAGCAGCATTGAAAACCTGAAATGGGTTTTGAGATTTACCCAAATCCCAGTAGCATAGGTCTCAGAAAGTTCACAAGTTTGCATCTGAAGCTCAGTTTTGCAGCTGCTTCTGCTCTTTTTGAGATGCAAAATATTGCTAAATCCTGGATCCTAGAACTGAGCATTAATGATCTTTCTGGATGCCAGTCCATAGCTTGGGTTCATCTAAGCTCTCGCTGATTAGGGGATGAATAGGACCACTGGAGGTTGGTCCTAATACTTGATTGTTTATAAGCACTGGGTACCACCAAAGAAATGTATTTTTTTCCCCAAACTTCTGGATTTGGCGAAACAGATGTTTAAAATTAATGTTGTAGGATTCATAGCCACAGGTTACTTTAGAAAACAAAGGCAGAGGTGGATTAAAACCCAGACATTTTTCAGGAGCATAATCCTTCCATCGATAAATGATGCAGTGGCCTAAATCAGGCCTCCAGTTTAAGAAGTTCCTAAACAAGTGATTGCTGAGAGGATATGATGGGGGAATGCTATCTTATATGTGACCTTTGAGCTCTCCTCTTACACATATGCTGTGGGTCATATTGCAGAAAGTGTGTCCTGGTAGAGATGGCTGATCTCACACGAAACTTGGAGAAAGGTGAGGACAAAAAGTAAAATATGTCTTCTTTTTTACCATGTAAAGAACCTTGATTCAAACCAGGAGGTAGTCAAGTTGAAACTGGAACATTAGGGAAAACTCTTAAGTTCCTCCAAATAGCTGTATGTAGGGTTAGGCAAACACTCCAAATGAACATGGCCTTCCTCAGGGTTTTGTTACCTTGGTACTCCCCTGGGAGCATGGCTGTGATATTTGAGAACCTATAGCTGCTGCAACTGAAGATCCAGCTGTGAAAGTGATGATAGGCAGTAGTGACTAGGAATAGCAGGGAACCAAACTTCAGTGACCCAAATGCCTCTCGTAGTTCTCTAAAAAATTCTTTCTTTGACTGCATTAACAGCCATACTTCCGTTCAATACCAATGGAGTGCACTGAGAGTGGCTTGTAGCTGGGATTAGATGTATCTTTCAAATTGATTTCTGGGGTGATGCAGGCTCTTTTGAGCTCTTCTCAGGCTTTGAATTCTGCCAACTATTATTAGCTGAGAATTAAAAAAAAAACAACCAGAAAAACACTTTGCTCCAGTTGGCCTTAGCCCACCAACGAGTTGTACACAGAGTCAAATACAGCTGTCAAGCAGTAATGTGTTTTGGGTTTTTTTCTTCTCCCTGATTATTCCTGGGCTGAAGCTGAGCTGATAACCTCAGAGACTGTCTTTTTGGGCTGGCTGCAGACCAAGAATGTAATTTCACAAAGAAGTGCTGAGGTTTCAGAAGCAAGGTTTCACTGCAATGTGGAATGAAGCTGGGAAGTTTTAAACACTGTCAAGGGACAGTGAATGCCCTCAACAGCTCCTGCCTCTCACTGAATTTCCCACCTTTCTCCTGGACTGCAGAGTACCAATCTGCCTTGTGGAAAACATGGGTTCAGCTCAGGAAAACATGGGTTTCCTATGCACCTTTAAAGCTTTCCTGTCCAGAAATTAATTGGACTGTGGGGCATAGCAAGTAAAATGGCTTATTTCTTGCATACCAGGACAGATAAGAGGAGCAACTATCCAACACAGTTTCCCTTTGGCAGGAGGGTGAGCCTCCTTAGGCCAGCGGCATGAAATTTCCAGCTGAGTTTCTCTGAGGCTTGGGTGTCCATAGGAGCCCATAGTGCCTCCTGTTTCCTCTTTAAATCTTTGAGATAGTTCTCAAAATGCCCTATTTTTTTGGCAGGGCACAAAGTTGCAGCAGCAGATAGTCCATGCCTCCCCATCCTCCCTTCCTGGTGTCAAAGGGCACAAGGGAGAAGCTGAACATGGCAGATTTCCAGACTAATCAGAGAGGCATGTTCCTGTCTTTGCTGACAGCTTTTCTGTCCTCCCAAGTATGGTGTGGCCAAAGTGGAGACTGGGGCTGCTGGAGAGCCAGGTGCTGAAGGCTTTTCCTATCCATCTGGGTGCGCAGCAGAGTGGCTTGCATATGATGCAGATGATGATCTGCTCTCCATTAGCCTGCTTGGTGGATCTGCACCACAACTGCTCGCCTTGCGTGGTATTGCCACATTTCCAGACAAGTAAAAATGCAGCTAAAACTTTGAAGGTTTGTTTATAGCTTGAATTTTTCCTCAGCACATTTGCTCCTCTTCTTGTCTGCATGCAAATGTGTGTCAAGGGGGAAGGGAATGCTTCCTGAAAGAAATTAAAAAGTTCATGGAATGGCATCTGCTGTCTTATCTGACAGTAGCTCACCACTCCAATGGAGAAAACCAGGTCTAGACATCACTGTGTATGTGGGGGTGGGGGGTGAAGGAGAGGGAGAAAGGAGAAAAAAAATTGCAATATTGTTCTTTAAGTGTCTGATTTCCTTCCTCTCAAATACCAAACAAAATTTTTATGATGAAACCTGCTAACAGCTGGGGCCAATTTGGAGGTTATTTTTACGGCAAGAGCAGCAAGACAATAAAAGGTCAGTCCCAACTGTGGCTCAGTTCAAGCGTTTATTTCAGCAGACCCTCTGCAATAGTTGTGCTCTGAACTCCTCCATCCCCATTGCATCACCTCTGCCTGGTAGCTGCCTGTCATGGGGATGGGATCACAGGCCACATATCTCCTCCAGAGGGTGTGGAGGCTGCTGTAGCTCCTTGCTTAGCTAATCACAAGACAGGGCCAAGGCCTACAGGGTTCACTTGGGGACTCTCTGGAAATGTCAGTGCTTACATTTATATGTCACTAGATTTTCAAAACTTTTTGCTTTGCTGTTGGTTGGTCCCTGTCTATCCAGGATCTTCCTCATCCACTGTGGAGAAAGACTGTTGTCCTAAGGTTTCTCAGGCTTCATGGGAGTTTAAGAACAATTTACTCCTGCAAGATGCATGGCTCTGTCTGTGTAGTACGACAGAAAGCTGCTCACTCCCAGGCCTAGGGGGAGGGCTGGACTGCAGGATTTGAGCCTGGGGGGTTGACAAGGATTGAGTTTTTTGGGAAAGCCAGTTTTCCAGCCCTGACCACGGTGTACCCATGTTCCCCAAGGGGCACCCATGGTGAGGCCTGGGGTGGAGCAGGAGTCCCACCAGCCATCAAGGGAGTCCCTCAGCCCGAGGCCCACATTTGGCAGGGTGGAAGGAACGTGACAGACACAAGCTTAGACTTCTGGCACTGGCTGGAGCTTAAATAACTGCCATAGGCTGTTAAACCAAAGCCACTGGCTCTGGGGATGGAGGAGGGCACCAGCCTAAGGGCAAAGAAAGCCTCCTTTCACGAGTGAGAACCAGCACCTCTCGTGACGCTGCCATATAAAATCATGCAGCACCTGTTAGATCTTTTCTCGCTCTGCTCTCAAGACGCAGGAACAGCTTGGCTCTATAAAAGCCTCAATGTGTTTGTTTTCATTCTGAAGAGCTAATCCAAACCCCTCTCTTCCCAAAGGACAGGGAAGGAGGGGCTGGAGGGGGTATTTTTATTTTTTTCCTTCTGCTGGGGAAACAGGTTGGAGCTGTTAAAATAATTGGCAGCAGTAGATTCCTGCAGGTTTTGGCTGCATTTTAAAATAGAGAGGTTTTCTTCTTCTCCCTCTCTCCCCTTGTTTTTTGTCTTCTGATTTAGCCATAAAATTGCCACTTATTACATTAGCAGTTACAGAAAGCAGGAGTTTTCCTCATTAGAGTGGCTCCTGCTCACAGTCTCTGGTAATATCATTTGGTTGGAAGGATCTTGCCAAAAGGCTATAAAACCAGCTGAGGACTCACACAGCAGTGTCAGGAGGTTGCTTTCTTGGTTTCTTTGGTAACACAAAAGCAAAGCTTCCCTCTCTTTTCAGGACAGGGAGATAGGTTTAGTTTTGGGTCTATTTCTACCTCCTCTGTCTTGTGAAGGACATTGCAAACAAGCAGCAGTGAGGGATACGGGAGGACAGGAGAAGGCCCACAGCATGTGTCAGGTCTGTCACTGAGTGTTGTGGCTTTTAGGGAAGCCAGCTCAACTGTGTGCGTTCCCACCTGCATCCTCCTGAAAACTATCAAGGGCTGGCAGCATGCAAACCCACACCTTTCCCAATGCTTAGAGCACAAATGTCACACACTGATACCCACCTAAGGCAGGTGGTGAGTGTCACCTTCCAGCTGGGACCAGACCCTTCCAGTGGTGGGCAGATGGCAGAGTCTATAGCCTTTGAAGCCCTGGAGCAGCATTGCTGGGAGAAGGGAACACTGCCTGCCTCCTCACAGGTGTAATCAGCCAGGCAGCTCACAAAAACCAACCAAACAAACAAAAAAAACAACAACAAAAAAACCCACAAAAAAGACCCAAAAAACCTCTGCATCTCACCAAATTGTACCTGCAGCCCTTTTACCTAGATTAGAGTCTCAGCAGAGACCCAGTCTTCAGGGTTATTTCCCTTAAATCCAATAAATTTGAAAGAATGCTTCAGTCTTCAACAAAGTGGAAGCTGTTTTACCAGAGCAGAGCATGTTCGGAGTTGAGTCCTACTACAACACCCTCATCCAAACCTACAGAATAATTCAGAAAAGAGAGGCAAAAGGAAGTCTTGCCCATGTGCACCACCAGCCTGCTAAAACTCCTGTTGATGACACAAACACACCTTGCAAAGCTCAGGAGAAAATATATCTGGAAGATTTTGTAACATTGCAACTCCTGCAGAGATGTGTCCTTATCAAAACTATCTGGTCAGGTATACATTTAGACCCTTGAGACCACAGTGCATCTCTGGCATAGTCAGAATTACTGGCATTTCTGCCTTGCTTTTTACTTCCATGGACTTCAACCCAGCCAGACAAACATAGGCTGTACTGCAGTTGAACAAACCTTCCTCTGAAATGGACCTAATTTTTACTGTGGGAGCTGGATACCTCCCACTTTGGGGCCAAGCTTGGATGGAATGCTGTGCTCCTTAGCAGGCTCCCCTCCTCTCTGAGCCAACAAGTGGCAAAGCCCAAGAGTTGCAGGTGGCCAGAGGTACGAAGCCCAGAAATACATCTGCTTCATTCCTTGCTGTGAAATTCTTGGAAATTCTTCAGTTTCTGAGAGTCCTGGTTTAAAGAGCAGTTAGATACTGACTCGTCATTAGACATGGTGCAGTTTCTTCAGCGGCTGTGTCTGGAAATGGAGCACAACAAGCAGGCAAAGGACAGACACTTGGCTGTACACCTACAGAATCCAGTCCTCTCTATCCCAAACTGGCAAAACTGACTGAAGCTTTCATTCTGGTACTTCACCCAATGCATGCCCATTGTAAACCTCCATTTGTTACAGCCCTGTCAGGAGCAGTCCTCCCAGCACCTCCACACAATCAACCATCCAGTCAGTCTTGTAAAAAACAGGCTGTCAGCACAAAGTTTCAGCAAAGGGGTCAGGAAGATTGTAGAGTCCTCTGCCCTTTCCTTTGTCAGCTCCTCCTACCCTTCCCTGAACTTTCCTTCTCTTTGGCAAGAAAATTCAGAAGTCAGTTCCATGACTTTATGGACAGATCTATATAAAACAGTGACTCAGTCTGCACTCACTTACTGGCAGAGATGTATCAGCTGCAAACAACTTTAAAATGGTGAAATAGAAAAATTACAATTAAACAGAAAAAGAAAACATTCTGGGCCAAAAGTTTGGGGTGTAAAGTCTTCCTTATGTGTCAGCAGTTTCTGCTATTTAATATTAGAGATGGACCCAAAGAGTTTCTTTATGAGTCTCTTCTCCTTCAAAGCTCAAATATTGACTCTCAAGAGGATTTCTGTGTCTTTGTCCAGAACTCATTTCTACCTACTTTCAGTGTAAATCTCATATTCAAATAACAAGATAGCAGTGGCTGGCAGTGTGGAGAAGGTGTAATTTACTCATTAGATATTTCTTAGCACCAAAATCCCAGCTGCAAGCAGGGATCTTAGTTGAGGATGGTCCAGAAAGGTTCTTGTTCTGAACACCTGGAGGATATTGTGCTGCTCATTGTCAAAAAATGCAATCATTTTTGGTCACTTTAAGTTACAAGTCTCAGGAAAGAAAAAACACTGGTAGTGATTTCAGATGCTTTTGTTCTCCTCCCAGAAATTAAAACCAGTGCCTGGACTGGTGCCTTTGAATGTATTTATCTTTTTTAAAATTAAAACAACCACTTAAAAAAAAAAAAAAAAAGCACACCAGTTACTGGCTTTTACTTTAGCTGAAATTTTCTGGCAAGTGTCATGCCAGGATTTTTTTTTCTTTTCTACTTTTTTTTTTTTTTTTTTTTTTTTTGTATGGGAACTTGAGGGGCAAGTTGGTGTGAGAAACTTTCCCAAATAATCTGTGTAAACCACACCAAAACCCAACAAACTCCACCAGTCTGGAAAGGTCTGGGAGTGAGAGGAAGGCACATCTGCAGACAGGCTGGGGACATCAGCAGTTTTCAGCTGGCTGCCAGCAGCAGCAACGGCTTCTGCATTCCCCCGGGCAACAGGGAGTTGGATTTGGTGGTTCTGGAACCAGCAGAACACCTGGTCTGGGCAGCCTTTGGCTTCTTCATGGAGGATTTGAAGGGAGCCTGAGGAACTGGGGCACTCCTCGCTTGTGGGCAGTCTGGGCACCTGACGGCTGTGGGCTGCTGGGGAAATCCCGGCCAGCGCCTCCCAGCACTGCAGGCAGGTGTCCAAACCTTTGGGCCAGAGGGCAGGTGAGTCCTTGAAACTTCACTGTGGATGCAGGAGAAATCCCCGGGGAAGGCAGGACTCCAGAGGGAAGTGAAAAAACCGAGATGCATCAGTACAAGCATCTTTGGTGACATGAATCAGGACAGAGCAGGCTCAGGGTTGGACAGCACAACCTTCATGTTAAAATGGGGCTTTTTAGGGGGTTGGGGGCATTCAGAAAAATAGTCAATTTTCATTGAAGGTCTACTTTCTGCATGCCTTTGGACTAAACAGCACACTGCCCTCTCTCTCTGAGGTCCTGTATCCCCATCACAGGAGCACCAGCATTCTGTGCCAGCACTTATGGAAGAGCCTCCTTCAGGCTTGGCAAGGTACCAAGTGCTTCCACCTGCCCCCAGAGAGATTTTGAAGCCTAAACACCCCCAGCATCAGCCTCAGAGGCACCATCATGTCTTTTCTCCCAACTCCAGTCTGGAGAGGGAAACATGGTCCTACCTGTTCAAACTAACACAAGCCTCAGTTCACCACCTTTCTCTTGGAGGTTGTGGTATCCCAACCTGAAGCCAAGGTTCTTTCCTGCCATTTCTTCCCCCCCTCCCCCTTCCTTCCCAGTTTAACTTATTTTCTCTTCCGACACTTGCAGCAAATGTGTGTCTCTTGCTTTGCCCTGTAAACTCCGTGTGACCATGGGAACAGCTCCTGACCCAGCTGGCAGCCTGTGTGCTCTTCTCATTAAGCTTTGGCTCTCACCTCAACTGGATCTTTAGGAAACATCCAGGTGAGCACAGCTGGGAAAGCACTTCCATTCACCTTGAGGATGCATACAGCATTGCTTCCCAGTCTGCCTTTCACTGAGGGAGGCTTTATCCCATGTATCTGCTAAAACACCAACCTGCTCGCCACCACTCTGCCTCTCCCGTTCACAACTGCCTCCCCAAATTCTTTTTTCAGGGCACAAAACCAGGAGAAAAGCAGTAGAGTTCTGCAAGATGACTGGTACAGGGAAAGCAGAGATTAATTAGAGAAGGCCAGAATTTATGGGCAATGGTATTTTGTGAAGCCTGAAACTTCTTATTGAAACTGTCAGAGCATCTGAAATCCTTTTGCCAGTCAAAACCAGTGGTGCACAGGGCATTGGTTCCCAAATTTCTGCAGAAAACTTCAAAGCACTGTCATGTGGCTTGAAGGCCCACATGGATCCCACCTGTTTGTTAGCGCAGAGAGGTGATTTAGTGTTCCTCAGACGCCTCCCTCACAGAAGCTCACAAACTGGGCAGGCAAACAGCACTGACTGCAATCAGCACCCACCTCTTGTGCTTGCACCTACCTGGCGCACCAGGAGAGGAATGGGGAGGGAGGCAGCAGGGCTTGCAAGCAGGAGCTGTGTTGGGGCTTGGTGCAGTGTTTGACAGAGGAGCAGAGCAGCCTTCAGCCTTCCTGAGAGCTGGAAGCAAAGCCAGAGAGCCCACCTGAGGGGATCAGCATCAGGTCACCTTGAAACCCAGCTCCACACTGCTGAGGAACCAGGGTCATCCATGAATTTTCCCAAATCCCTCTGTCATCCAGAAACCCTGGAGTGCCTGGTGGGGGTGGCCTGTTAAGTCAAGAGGGCAGACCATTAGGGAATCACAACCTTCTGACCAAAGCATGCAAATCTTCCCTTAAATACTTGGGAGAGGAGGTGAGTTATGTTACTGGCCCTCCCAGCTGACTTGCTATGTCCAGCTGGGAGCTGCAATGAGCAAACTGGGTGGAAGAAGACAGAGGGAAGGTTTTTGACCAAGGACATTAGTATCTCTTGCTGCTTTTGGAGGGTGCTGGCATTAGCCCAGAAGGAGGATCTGATGCCTGAGAGGGTCTGGGAGAGCCATTTTGTAACCAACAGCATGAGAGTTACTGTGAAATAAATTCTCAGGGCTCCCCCCCGGGAGGACTGAGCAGCAAAGCACTCTGTGCGTGTGCACGCACGGGCATGAACAGAGCGCTTTGCTGCACAGTGTCAGCGGCGTTCTGAAGAACATGGTTTTAGGCCATTCTGGGGATTTCCCAGCCCTGACAAAGAATTTAATTTCTCTCCACAGGAAGGGAAAATTCAGCAGGGGATTGGTTGCTCAGGCCACTGAAGCAGAGCAGCTACGATGTGGAGGCAGGGTCTCCTGCCATCGGCAGCTGCACTGGGTCCAGTCACAGCAAGGAATGTAGGTTCATGGAGAGCACTTAGGTTCCTGACTTCTATGGGCTTCCCCACCATGAATCCACTCTTAACAGACCTGCAGCTAGGCCTGTCTGCTTTATGTGCAGTAACAGCGCCCAGATCTCACACTAAAGGAAGGAGAGGGTGGCCGAAGGTCATCTCTGTGGCTTAAGCTGGAGCGCAAGAGCTTCCACTGACAGGGCAGATGGCAAGGCCAAGCCTGCCAGACCACTACCCATTCCTAACAGAAGAGAAAATATGCTTCTCAAATGAGAAATCTTCCAGATATACACTGAAAAAAAGCAGAAACTGAAAATATGTGGGGGAGGGGAGAGAGAGGGAAAGCATGTGTGAAAGATAATTTCTGAGAAAAGAAAAAAGATAAAAAAATATCTCAAAAGTGAAAAATCCTTGGCACCATTTATGATAGTCCAGTTTCTTTGGGTCGGTTCTGAAAAGAATTTTGCTTGCTTTGCAGAGTGAAAAGATCTTTGGAGAAAGCTTTGAAATGAAGGTAAGTCCCAGTTCATGCTCTTTTCTGCAGCAGCCCAGGACTGAGGGAACTCCGTGCAGCTCTCTGTCACTAGTGCCCTGTGTGACCTTCAGCAAGGAATTTAAATCACCTATGCCACAAGCTTAGTTGATATAATAGGTGATAACAGGATGAAAAAATGTTTTGATTTAAAAGCCAAGATACAGTAAAAATATGTAGACTGGGGTTCATCTGAAACATTTCCAGTAAAGCATCAACAACAAAAAGCTGTTTGTTTTATTGGGACGTCAAATATAAATGCTCCAACTAGTCCAAAAAAAGCCTTTTTGTTTAATATCCATGGCTCAGAAAGGTGGGAGAAAAGTATTATCTCTATTTTTAAAAAGTTAAATATAGATACATCTATGTAATGTTTCAAAACAAAAACATGAATAATTTTTTGAGATGTCAGACCAATTTAGTTCTTAACCCAAGAAATTCAATATGAGTGATGTTAGTTGAAATTAGTAAGTATTTTTGAAGGGAATTAATAAATATATATGTATACATATATATATATAGGGAAGAATTCCTCAGTTCAGAAAGCCAGCAGTACCTCCCAGCCTGGGAGTTTGGGGATAGTTAAATCAGACATATGAAATCCACAGAAACTATGTGACAAGATGCCAGATAAGTGTCTCAGAAAGACAGGATTTGATTGTCATGGGCCTGTTCTCATGAAAAATAAAAGGCTCCAGTTTCTGTACAATTATGTACAGACAAGACATGTGTTTTCACTGCATGGCACCAAGCCTGGAGTATATTTTTTGCTCCTGAATTACAAGGAAAACTTGGCATGAGGATGACCCACACAGCAAGAAGTGGGCAGATTTAATACAGATGCATGGGATATTCTTTCAAATTCAAAAAACTTTTAGTGTCATAGCTGTTTTTCCTTTGACCCATCTACAGAATACCCTCATAGGGACCTTCAGAAATTGGGCTGGGATTTTTAGGTGTTACCACCATAGATTTATAAAGGAAA
>WBNQ01044683.1:0-13093 GCA_013401375.1 Spizella passerina
AGAAAAATAGGCATTTCTGGCACTAGATTTGCTTTCCTAAGATACATGTCTATGGTAGAGGCCTTGAAATCAAATAATTTAAAGGGATCCCTGGGAGATGAGCTTAGACACGAATCTCTGCATAGTGCAAGCTGTTATATATGTATTGAGAGGCAGATCACTTACAGTGGAGAGAGAAGACAGATGAACTGTGTCCGTCCTAACCATTTGTCAAAACCTAATCATAACACAGGTAGAGTTTAAGGAAACCAACAATGCAGTATTGTGTAAAAGAACATTCTGTGTTACATTCACACGGCACAGCTCTAGCTCTAGAAGAAATGTAGCTTGGGAAACACTACTGATGCTCTGATTTCAGGTCCACAAGTTATGTGGAGCAAGACTGTGAAGTATATTCTAAACAATGTCAGCACACTGATAAAAGGCTGGTTGGGTGATTGTCCTTCATCCAACAGATTGTTGGAATAAAGTTTCCTCAACATAATATTTCCACTCATTGTTTTCCTTCTCCAACACATAAAATCACAGAAGATTTTCATCTCAATGTCACTCTCAAGTAGCCAACAGCAATGTCTTGAAAACATAAAAAAATTTGTGCTGAAGCAGGCATCTGGGTTGGAACACGCCAAACTGAGCCTCTGAAGCTTGGTAAAGTTGAATAGAGATCTTACAGTCAGAGATGTTGAACAACCTGAACATAGATAGGACTGTCTGCTCTGCTAGGAGTGTACATGCATACCCTAATACACAGTGTGTTTCAAACATGGAAAGCTCTACCTACACTGCATAATTGTGCATCCATTCATGCTCAGGAATGAAGATCCCAATTTCTACCTTCCAGCATAATATCTTCTGGCACTTGTGTAAACATAGTGCAAACAGAGGAGTTACCCTGCAATACACTACATCATTCTTAAAAGGTCCCTGAAGCTCTGTGAAGTTTACCCTTAGAAATTCCAGCATGATACTATGTGATATTATGTCATTCTTCTGAAAATAGGGTAGGAAAATTTAGATAAGAGAGAGCTACGTGCTTCTGGTTCCACTAGAATCACAAAAAAGTCTTTTTTGTTGTGAGTAAGGAGTATAGCCCTGCTTTAGTAAGAGAATGAAAGCTTCTCAAGCTCTCTGTGTTAGGCTTCCCAAGGCCCCACTAGAAACTGTGGTGATGGGAAGTAAATAATGACTACTAGGTTTCCCCGGAATGCATGTAAACAAAAGCCTGCTAAGAAATCTCAGCATTTATTACCGGCATTGCACAGGATGGGTCTTCACCACACATAAATTGGATCTTGATGGTAATGTTCCTTGCAGAAGCCAGTCGGTTAGCAAAATTCAGCCTCTGAGGGTAAACATACAGGAGATTTCTGGAACAAAGATAAGGAAGAATTGGTAAATGGCAAGCATATCTGTTTGAAAATTAAGTGCACAAATTAGCATCTTGCTCACTCCTGTCCCCGTCCTTCAATTCCACCTACATATTGAAAGACCTGTCAGAACTCAATTTCAGAAGTCCACAAATAAAATATAATTTCTTAGTGTGACACATAGGACATCCTGTATTTAAGGTCTCACCTACACTAAGCCATGTTCGTTACAAACAATTATCTTTGCTTGGTGTAATGAAAAGCAGGAATCTCTTGAGAATGCAGTTCCTTTCTCAGATGTGAATAATCAGATATTGGAAAGGGGAAAGACTCACTCAGAGTGATAAAAACAAGGAAATCAACAACTGAAGTTCATACATTCATAGATTACAGCAAAAAAACAAGGCACCTATTTCTGGATTATACAAACCAAAAAGCAGTATCAATGAACCTGAGTAAATATAAATAGGAAAATTTGAAACAATAATTCTATAAGCTACCTCTTATTAGTAATAATGCTTTGAAATACAGCATATTTTGCTGTTTACTAACTTCTGTACATGAATGTATCACTAAACATAAAAAGCACCTTTAATTTCTGTGGGGAATGTGACAGCATAGGTGGTCTTCTGATGTATAATTCCAGTAGAAGAGTAAAAAAATTAATAGATTTTTCTCTGGTGAAATTTATGGCAAATCTGAGATTTCAGGTAGGTATGGATTATACAAAGATTCTGGAATCATGATTATGTCCATTTATTGTCTTGTTTTCCCAGTCTGATATAGGTTTCTCACTGCTTGTCCTCTGAGTGTAAGGAATAAGAGTAGTGTTGAAAGAAGCATGCTGGCTTTCAGTGAGAAACAATGAAGACTACTCATGAGCTTTCATGATTTCTTTTCATCTGTGGCAGTCAGAAGCTGCACACAGAATTGCACTCTCCTTATCACGGATGTCTCCTCAGTACCACCACCAGCTGAAAAACTCATGCAGCCTTGGAGAATATTGTCATTAAGTCAGATAGTCCATCTTCCATATACTGTATCCCAAGACCAGGAAAACTGTGGTTTATTCTTCTGATTTCCATGCGTCGCAACATGACAGTACTGTTCAATTACTCAGGCCAAGCTACTCATTCCAACCAACATGTGCTACATGGCATGCCTTAGTAAAAGAAATTGCTTTTAACTTGCCCTTCCCTTCACTCAGAATGGTGCTTCTGCCTGTCACAGTAGTGCACTCCCTTCCTTATCACCTTATCTACAAGTTTTGCTTTGCCAAATTCTCTCCCAGATCATGTTAAGTAAAGCTAAGTGAATGAGTTAAGTGAAATATATTGGTAACCTCTACTGAATTATACATGGGGGACTGACATATTAAATGAAGAATATTGTCAATACTACATCTGCCAGAAGCGAAGAAATACATGTAGGGAAGGCTGAATAATACAGCCATTGCTTCATTAATCTGCAGCCTAGGACAAGATGTCACAAATCTATATAATGTACCTGAGCACTGGATTTTACTTTTAGAAGTGACTTGAGATTAAAGATATGTAAAAACACAGAGAGCTCTCTGCTGACTACACAACCGAGGAAGCATTATTCCAGCAAGTACTGGACTGAAGACCTAAAGCTTGTGCCATTTATGCTGAAGCAGTTTCAGGGATCTTGCTTACATGTGTACTAAACCCATCAGCATCGAGGAAGAACAGACACAAATGCTGACTCTGGATATCCTGCAGAGATGAAAGTGATGGCTGACATCTAAAGCAGCAAGGTGCGATGATGATCAAAAAATGTTACCTCACACAGGTGTGAATTGTAAACCCACTGCTAATCCCTGCCTTAGTGCTACTGCCTGCACTCCATCCATACACTCGAACAGCCTGAGGGGAAGCAAAGACAAAGGGCATTCTCACATGGCAGTTAGCAGGGGCATTGGAGCAGCAAATACTGCTGCCTTTTAGATAATCAGACAAACAGGATGCACATAAGGATGTGGTGGGCTCCAGGAAGCAGTGCATCTCCCCCAAGGCTCTGCATTGAGCAGAACTATTATAGCAACATGTCGCAGCAAATACTTCTGGTCAGTGTGATCAAATTTCTCCCCTCACTCTCCCTTCAGAAAGTGCAGCACTCTACCTCCAGATACAGTCAGATGTGCTTAAAAAGCAGAAGAGCTCTTCAAGGGACAGCATGAGCCTACAAAAGCCCTGGCAGACACCCAGAATACAGAACACCCAATACAGTCCCAAAGGCCAGCAGAGTCCTAGGTGAGGCACAGATGCCAGCAGCTTGTGTGGGTCGGAGAATTACCCAGAAGACTGATAAGAGACTATTTCGGAATCAGTTACATGCTGGGAAAGCTAAGGGTCTCCCTAACCTGGCACAGGACACCAAGTGGCAATTCTCATACAAATTTGCTGATCTTCCTATGTTTTCATGCGGCTTAGCAGTGATTTCATCACTTCCCATGGGCAGAGCAACACAGACCTATCCTGTGCCAAAATAAAATCTATCCAGAGTTTCAAGTCTGTGACATTCTTATTTAGTGTTTGTAAATACTGCTTGTGCATACGTGCACATAAACGAGTCCTTCTGTTTGTTAGATTACACCTCATGTGAGGTGTCAATAAATGCATCTCAACTTCTCATGAACATTCACAACCTTCTTATGAATATTAGGCTTCTTCACTGATGACTGTGATGAGAATTCCATACAGACCAAAACTCAACATATGCACAAGTAGTCCCTACTGATACAAACCAGGAATGTTCTGTAGGTGAGGAGTGATGGATGAATTAACACTGACATTTAAAACTTATGGTACTAGACACAAAAGCTCATGAACCCATTAGTTAAACTTTTCAACATTTGCTGATTCTTTCACAATTTTGGTAGGGAGTCTTCAGGAAAAAAAAATGGTTAAAAATTAAAAAGCACCTCATAAATGCTTAACCAAACATGGAAACCCATTCTAGTCAGCCATTAACTAGGAAAATAGAACAGTGACCGAACTTCAACAAGAGGATGTGTATGAGTCATAAATTCCGTATTTTAGGATGGGTAATTTGGAAAATAATTTGAGTGATTTTTCTCATGTTGCTAAAATTTTGAATCATCTGAAGAGCTGGTGGATAGATGTAAAACTAGACTAAATGGCCCTTAGAAAACTCACATGTAGCAGACATGCTCTCTCTGGATTTCACAGGCAGAGAGGCAGAGAGGAGTAAATAGTGCTGTGAGAGCAATAACAGGAGTGAGACACCGTTATTCATTATTGATGAATAACCTTTCCTCACCCAAACTAGTCAAGGATGGGGTGGAATGATTACCCCCAAAGCATAGGCCTCTGGCTCACACTACAGACTACAGCAAGTCTGAGAACATTGCTAAGTGGTTTGCAATTAAATGAAAATGAAACCACAAAGAAAAGGGTTTTTTTCCTCTTCCTTCAAAAATCCCCTAAGCATTCGGTAGTGCCCCTATCACAGACAGAACTTCCTGTGCCTGGTTAAGCTGAGTTACTGCTGAAGTGATGTGACAAATCCCTCTTCCTCAGCACCAACATTTCATAGTGGCAGTAAACAGCATCATTTTCATTTATATTTAATGAGAAAATAAAATGACAAACAAACTTTAAATTATATGATTTTTCCTATTAAAAATAGAGGGGTATGAAAGAAATAAATCTTGGAATGTTTTGACAATTTCAGGGAAATATTTTTATTAAAGAAATGTAAGTACACAACAAAAAGAAGTGCTCAATTTCACAGTGCACAAAGAAAGTGGGCTGGCTGATCTCTCTGCCATAAATCAGAAATAGCATCATTTAAAATAATGGCATTACACCAGTAAAAAAAAAAAGCTTGCAAGACCTGAGTTCAAAGACTATAACAGAAGGCTCCACTTTTCCTTTCACAATGGAAAAATCCATTTTTAAAAAATCCAGAAACCAAAAAAACACTAAACAAACAAAAAACCCAAAAAACTCCACCCCACACCACAGCAAAAAAATCAACAATTCATTCCTCCGAAATACCTTTGACAACCTCCCCCCCACCTAGGTCTACATGTATATCACTGGCAAAAAAAAAAAATTGGTTTGCAGACTTACATCCAAAAATTAGAAAACACTAAATCACCTTTAAGGCCCTAGCAAGCCATGACTCACATCTATGACTAAATGCTATCAAATTGCTTAAGTAAGACAGGATGGTTTTACTTTTCAGATTAAAAGAAAGGGAATAAAATAACATGAAACACTTTGTGTTTGGCTCTATTGCAAATTCGGAGTTACTCCTCATGGGTTAGTTTAATGTCAGACTCAAAATGGTATTCACCATGTGGAAAACTGAGTTCCGAGTTTAACATGACAGTTAAATCAAGCAAAGGGTCATAGAGGGGTCCACACCCATGGAGGGGTGTGGACAGGCTGGATCATGGCTGAGCCCAGTGGTGTGAGGTTCAACAAGGCCCAGGGCTGGGTCCTGCCCTTGGGTCACAGCAACCCCAGGCAGTGCCACAGGCTGGGGCCGAGTGGCTGCAAAGCTGCCACAGGAAAAGGACCTGGGGGTGCTGGTGACAGCAGCTGAGCATGAGCCAGCAGTGCCCAGGTGGCCAAGAAGGGCAATGGCATCCTGGCCTGCGCCAGCAATGGTGTGGCCAGCAGGAGCAGGGCAGGGATTGTCCCCTGTACTCAGCACTAGTGAGGCCACACCTCAAATCCTGTGTGCATTTCTGAGCCCCTGACTCCAAGAAGGATATGGAACTGCTGGAGTGTGTGCAAAGAAGGTCAACAGAGCTGGGGAAGGGTCTGGAGCGTAAGTCCTGTGATGAGCTGCTGAGGGAGCTGGGAGGGTCTAACTTGGAGAAAAGGAGGCTCAGGGGGCTTTAAGGATGTACAACAGAATACATATGAAGATGTATTTCTTCACCAAAAGGGCTGTCAAGCATTGGCAGGCTACCCAGGGAAGTTGTGCAGTCACAGGTAGATGTGCTGCTTAAGGGACATGGTTTAGGGGTGGACTTGGCATGGCCAGGTTACAGTTGGACTTGATGTTCATTGGCCTACATCACCTATGTATGTGAGCTGTGTCTTTATAGACACTGTCTTCATTATTACAAGTTAGACTGAACAAATCCTACTTTCTCTTGTTGCCATGACTTTTACTTAGGGTGAAAATCAAAATGGAGATTTAAAAGAAAAGGTTAAGCATGTAAGGTGTGAACTCTTGCTGAAAGAGTGTGACTGCTGAGTGATATCAAGTATTTCCTCTAATGTGGATGTATGTATTCAATACAGACACCCTGGCAACAGACGGATAGTGTGAAGACACCCAAATTTGCTTTAGGAGAAGCACAAATAATTGTTGGCATGGTGGCTTTGATACCTATTATGTCTGGTTGCAGAAGTGAGAATCTTATGAGAACTAAAGGGAGAATATTCTGTGCAGACTCTACTGTTGTTACAGCTCAGAAACACAGTAGTTGCTACTGGTTTTTGTCAAAACCAAACCTTTAGACACTGCAAGACTGCACATTGGAATTGGCACTTACCGGGGCCAGACAACAAGTAGGAAAGTTAAAATTCTGTCTTATTTTTTCATTAAACTAAAAAAAGGCATCTTGGCTCACATTCATTTACATTTCGTCTTTCCATTCTATAAAAACTACTTTCCGTATAGAAATGTCTGCATTGAAGTTCTACCACTATCTAATTCTATCTTGATACACAGAGAAGACAGAAGTACCACAACTCTCTGCATTTTAGTGTACTGGTGCTGTGAGCTGCCCTCGGGAGATTGAACATCACTGGATTACGGCAGAGCACAGGAGTAACTCCTCCAAAACTTCTAATGAGGCTATAGCCAAACTGGCTTACTTATTTCCTGCTGACACCACACTGCAAGTTGTTATTTTAAGATAAGTTTTGCCACTTCCTTTTTGCTTTCCTTTAAAACTGAGACACAAATCCAGGTGTCACCAACAGCCAAACAGATCTCTAGTTTACTGTGAACGTGTGGATCATCTCCCCGGAATAAATTAGTTTGCCACGGTGCAGTTCTGAGTTGTACAGAACCACAAGTCTCGTTCTTCTCTCCTCCTGGGCTGGGTCAGGTGAGCAGGCGGGAGAGCTGGCTGTTTGCTAATTTCCACTGCAAGAAATGAGTAAGCTTTACATGGCTTTACTCTGTGCCTTCATTCTCTGATTCCTTATTGGTACTAACACAATACAGTATCTAGCTACTGTTTTAGGAATCAGAAATCCCCGTTAGCATGGCATCATCTACTATTATTGTCAGAAGCTCCCTTGTCTTGACTAACACAATGGTCTGATGAAAGTAATTATTTCAAGTTATTTCTGTATCTATAATACTGCAACAGACCCCATCAGAATTACTGTCAGCTATTACTATAACACCACTCACTACCAATGAAATATGGCACAAACATCTTGAAACATATTCTCCTGCTGTTAATTTCTCATAGGACATTCCCATGTTCCAGATTATTAAGAAATAAATTATTGGAATTGCTCACTTGCATGCTCCTGAGTACTGTGATCCCCTTGAAACAATCATAACAAAACAGATTCAAAGAAATTAAATTACATATTGGAGAGTGCTCATTCACAATTAAAAAGTTCATAGAGCAACACATTATTTCCTCAGATGTTCAGATGACTCAAATTAACAATAGAAACAACTGAGCATAAAAATTTACCAGAAGTGATACACTACAATAACATCTACTGGAAAAAAAAGCCTAAAACCAAACAAACACATGGGAGAAGAGATAGATAGATAGATAGATAGATAGATAGATAGATAGATAGATAGATAGATGGTATCGTGCAGGTATTGTATCTTGTAATGGCTAGGAAGATGAAATCATCAGCCCAACACATTGTCTTTAACCTTTAAAAAAAATATTTTTAGTTTCTACTTCTGAAAAAAAATATGAATTACATTTTTCAAAGAAATGTTAAAAATACATGTTATTTCTTACCTATAAATGGTGTGGGGAACATACACTTCTCTAATTGGGAATTCCAAAATTTCTTTGTGAGGGCGANATATCAGTCTATAATAAAAGAAAAATTAAAACAATATGTAAGGTTACATAGCAATGGTGTAGAAAAAAGAACTGGCTCTTGGGCTGCATGAGAAGAAAATCATAGGTACAGAAACGTACAGAGGAAGTAACTTACACACAACCCAGTCACAATCAGGGCAACACAGAGCTTCTTAAGCCTACTCTGTACTGCTTCAAAGAAAATAGAAAGAAAGAAGGAATATTGTATTCTGGCTGATGTTCTAGTGTCTTTCACACACAAGTAACATAACATTTGTCTGGGAGACTAACAAAAGGTATGCTGTCTAATACAGCTCTCTCTTACTCCCCCTCCCCTCAGATTCTGCTGGGATTAATCTCTGGCAAAGTAGGCACCACCCATCAGGAAAGCTTTCTGTGGTAAGCAGTTACACAGTTAGTACTGATAACATTTACCCCACTATAAACAGACTTTCAATTTAAATTCTCTACTGTGGTAAGTTAAAACCGTTTGGGCAGCTCAGACTTGTCATTTCTGGAACACAGCTAAAAAGGACAACCAGCTTTGTCCTCAGTTCATATTTTTTAAGTTTCCTCCACAATGCAGAAGAGGTTGAACTGTAATTTACTTGAAAAGAAAAATTAAGCTGGTCAGGTGTTTGACAGTAGCTAAACACTGCCTGTACTTCTCTTCTTTGTTAACTAATGCTGACTCTAATATCAAGCTAAGATGAAATGTATACACATTTTAATCTCTCTCTATAAAATATGAACCATTTCAAAGCATTGCAGGGAAGTAGCAAGAATCCTGGAAATTTTCTTTAGAGAACTGTCTTCAAATGGTTTGAATAATAACAAAAGATACCCAGTAGGTACACTGTAAATTAGGGAGAAAAAGAAATAAGTTTGAAATATTAAACTAAATCTAAATTTCCATACTCATTCATGCAGAAAAAAAAATAATTCAAAAGCATTTGTGTTCAGATAGACACCAGAAACCCCAGAAGTTCCACAACAGCACATATTAAAGGCTTTTAACCCAAGTCAAATAGGTTTTGGGTTCAGACTTTTCAGGTTAGGGGAGAAAAATACATGTAATACATGTACTTCCATTCAAAACTAATTATGTACCTGGTAAAGTCTTAATTCTTCTTTGTAAGGAAGATGATCTTTTGAAATCAGCTAAAAATTTAAACAGATCTTCATCACTGAGCCTGTCTCCTTCCTACCAAGAGAAAGACAAAAATCAGTACCTTTGTAACAATACTTCATAACATGGATAAAAGGTTCAGGAGCGAACCATGTCCCTAAGGCACCCAAAGCCAGTGGATTACTATTTACTTGACTGGGGTTGTCCTCTGTCCCCACACAAATATATCTAGTAGCTTTTCCCAACACAATTCATACTACATTGATTAAAAAAAGTTTTATGAAATCAGACGTAGAGAGAATACAGTACCTGTTTAAAGAAGGTGTTAATGTTCAGAGTCATTGCTCTGAAGTTTGATGCTGGATAGTTATCTTCTGAGTTGAAACCTCTCTCAGAAAGCCTTCTTGCCTGCAGCAGTGTTGCCTTCTTGTCACTACTGGAACCTTTCCCTTCAAAGAGAAATTAAATGTATCATCATCTTGTTTTTTGCTTTTTTCTAGAGTACAAAGATTCCCAGAATACACTAGAAAACTGCAGAAAAATCTCACCAACATCAGAGGATAGAACACCTAAAACATTCTGCTTCTTTTATTTCCAACTATGTGAAATAGTGGAATACTAGGACACACCTATTGAAGTGACATTGTTTCTGTTACAGAGCAAATATTTATTTAAATTTTTAGTTCATGGGTTATAAGGCACATTGAACAATGGTCCTCCCTACCAAACTGATATGTTTGGTATCTTGATTGCTCAGTATTGCTAGCTAACTCCATAGGCAAAGGAAATTTTACTTCTACAAAGCCAGTGTTCAATGAAAAGTGGGCCTAAACCATGAAAGAATATTTAGCAGACATAAAAATAAATATGCAGAGACAACATGGTGAGCACAATTAATTTCTAAGTGTCTATAGGACTGCAAAGGAAAGCTGTCAAGGCATGAGTTTGAATCTGTGATTCACTTTTGATGCCAGAGTGAATAACATTGTTTCCTATACCCAGTCCTACTGCAGAGCCATTTTGCCTTACTTAGAAAAGTTAGACAAGTACCATTAAAACCTTCAGCTTCTTGTATTTCTCGTTCAAGTGTTGAAAGGTTGAAGAAACTCGCTAGGTTTATGGGAATCCAGGCAAATGGCATTCTGTATTTCCCCAACCTCTGACAAAAGGATTCTGCTTGTACTTTCAGTTTTTCAATCTTTTCTTTTGTCTGAAACACAGAAAATATTGGCTGTTTCAAAAGCAATCAGTTATTGCAATGCTACCATACACAAAAATCTAAGTTACATATTCACGGTTCATAAATAATTTGCATTGGTATCTCATATTTTCTTCCTACATCACAGACAGAACTGTAGCTGTTTTGATTTGTACATTCACTTCAATTCCTTTTTAATGAGTTCATTTGTATTATAAAAATGTAGAAAGGAAAGCCAAATCAATGGCTTTCCACAATAATATTCAAATTCAGAATGAACAATCCCCATGAAATGTTAGCAGGTCCTACTTCTTTCATCAGATGCAGAAAAACAATTCCATTGAAAGTAATATTCTAAAGGTGAGACATGTGGAAGCCTGGCAAACTCTGTCAGTGTGTCCCAGGGAGGTAAATGACCATGAATTCCTTGAACAGAACTCACATTTTCTATGGACAACAGAACTGAATGGGAGAGCTGCACACTATAACACACCGTCTGCCCATCCAAACCAACAGCATGTCTCTGAGGTACAAGTATTTCTGCTAATTCTACATTTCAGTCATTTCCTTTGCTCACTCCCATCTACTTCATAACTCAAGACTGTGTCAGTATTGATTTCCAAAGGGGTCAGTAACAATAATGCACTTTGCCTTCTCCTGATTTCTTTCCGTCAGCCACAGACATCAAACTTCTTGCACCATGGATGACTAACCAGCTTTTCCTCCAGTGTTTTTGCTATTTTATCCTATTTCAGAGTCTGTTGTTTTTGTTTGGTTGGTTGGCTGGTTTTAGCATGCATTTTTTGATCTAAATATTCTTTACAGTTATTTATTTACCTTGTCAGCATCACTTTCTTTAAGAATCATGTAGGGTTCTGCACAGTCTCCAATTTCTCCTTGCTGAAGCACTTTTTCTATCTACAAAAAGCAATACAATCAGATGATTAAAGAAAAAATGTCATCCAAATAGTAACATGTTGTTTCTCTAGCAATTTGAAAGAGTTTGCCTAGATATATAACTGTATATAATTTCTTAAAACTGTCTTTGTGGAGTAACTGACGCTAAACCTTCCAGTTTCCCATCTGTTAGAAAGCAGAAAATATATATGTGACAACACGGTCAATCACTTACTACTGCATTTTCACTGAAATAAGGATTATTAACACATTCCAAATGAAGTGATTCAGGCTAACTCAGAATTAAGCAAATAAAATTATGCAAAGTGCACTAAACCAATGCCAAAAAACCTCCACAGAATGTAAATAAAATTTTTGAAAGTGCCTTATTTCACTATATTTTTGATTTCCCTTAGGCAGAGATAGGAAATTCTACGTACTTAGTAGAACTGGCACATGGGATAGTAATATAACTTTGTAGCTTGAAATGAGATATACCACTGGACACCTGCTCACATACTACTATTAAAAACTGTCATTATTCATCTCATCTAGACAAAAGCCATTTTTGTCAGTTCCATGAGCTCAGACAACAGGAATAGGCAGAATGGTGTCAAAGTAGTACTCTAACATACCTTTATTACCAGATATATATCTGGTGAGGGGTAAGTGACAGAAAATATTGCTGATCTTGCCTGAGTAGACAAGTCAATGTATGGTGTATGAGAACGCAAGAATCCTCTTAATGAATCAGAATTGAGGTCACAATGAAAATTTTCCGAGATCTTGAAAAGAAAAAAGGGGTTAAAATATGTTGTAAAGCAAAAATGCCTGAAATTTTATTTTAAAACAAATCAAAAGTTGTAACTACAACTATAAAATAAGCAATTGCAAGCATGTGACTGACTGAATAGCAAGAATCCTGGATCAGACTGCGTGGGTAAAAAAGTAGCAAGTTTTGTGTTAATATTTCCTAGGTTACTACTCTGAAGATAAAAACTAGGTCAAGTGAACAAAAATATTGTATATACATTTACCTTTTTTCTTTCCTTTATGTCATAGAGAGCTATGCACGCAAACAAAGGTTCTATCTCTATATCAAACCTGTTAGGGAAAGACACACAAGACACTGATTGATACTGCAGTCGTATGGCTGTGCATAATAAAAAAAGGGAGAGTTATATTTTGATTGGAATTTTCATTAAAATGCAGAGAAATATTTAGCTCCAGACCTCATCTCTCTCAAAGTCTTGAGATTTTTCCATTAGTGCATTACAGTAGATGATTTTGAGAGGAAAAGAAGGGTAGTAGACTGCATGCAATGTATTTTCTAAATTTGACAGGAAGATAGTCTCAGAGATCCGTTAAAATTATCATACATTGCTCTTTTTTTCCTGTTTATTAAGTTGTGCTGGCTTTACCTG
>WBNQ01044688.1:0-19345 GCA_013401375.1 Spizella passerina
AGCCAGGCCCAAGTCTCATCTGCTCCTGTTTTCACACTGTTCTGGACAAATGGTTTTATTACCCATTTCTTGCTGCTGCTTTGGGAGGCTGAAGAGCAGAAGGGAAGCTTGGAGTTCTTTGTGGACTTGGTACCACTACAGACTCACATTTGGAAGGTTACAACTTCAATAATTTTAATTTTCCTTGGAGTTGAGTTCTGAGATTTAGGTTATGTCCTCCTTACTGAGTTCTATTTTTTAATTAATATTACCATGTACAGGGAGGTGGTTTCTAAAGCAGGCTGCCCAGCTCCTGCCTGTGTAATGGCTGCATCATATTATGGCAGTTTATTTCATGTGAGTGGTGAATAAATTGTGTGCTAGATGGAAAACAGCTTTGAGTCAAGGCAAGAGTTTGGCTGCAGGTTTCCCACTGGATGGTCTGAAGTGTTAACAGCAGACCTAGAAAATGGAAGTTACTCACTCTGTTTTTGCAGAGAAGTAGGTTCTGCCCTTGCACCTTCTGGAACAACCAAAGGCTAAATTAGTCCTCTTTTAATTAAGCCAAGTTCAGGGAGAATCCAGCGTGCTAATACAGCATTACGTGCCAGAACTTGCTTTCCCTGGGTGGGAAAGATCTTCCTGTGGTGGGGAGAAGTGGCCCCAAATCCTCTTGTGTGTCCAGAGAGCTGAAAAGGTGCCTCTCCCTGTTGTTACCAAAGCCTTTGGAGAAGGCATTTTCTCAGAGCATATTTGCACATGTGCGTGTGAGTTGTCAGAAAATCTTTATTTTTAGTGTTCAGAAAATGGATGAGCGTGGACGCGCACAACAAATTAATTTCCAGTCTAGAAAAGCAAGAGCTCCTGCAGTGTTCCTTCTCTTGCAGCCTTTTTCACAGGTTTCTCTGTCTGTTACCAATGTGCTGTTGAATTCCAGCCTTTCTTCCATGCTTGGTTGTACTCCAGGAGGAAAAAGGGGGCTTTTTCCTCACTCTGCAGCATCTAGATTAATTTCAACTGAGCTCACAAATGAAGTTACAAGTTTTGGCACAATGGCTTTACTGGGGGCTTGTAAGGTGTGAAGGAGAGTGCTGATTGTTGGAGTTTAATAGCTGGGGGTTTTTTCCATTTGATTCTTGGAATGATGGTAGTTAGTTTCATCTTGTGTTAATAATGATAAATTTTTAGAGAATTATGTCAGAGTTTCACTTGCTGGCAGGGGTTTGTGCTGGGTGCCTCTTGCTGAGCCTGCTCGATGCTGGCTGAGGGTTGGACATGGTTTGTAGTGCATTGCCTGCTCCATGGAACAGCTGATCACAGGGATTTCCTGAAGAAATAGTTACAGGCAGTGCCCTCTGGTTTATCCTTTGGCTCTGGTAATTCCTCCTGCCTCTAGGAGTTACATGATCGGATCAATTAAAACCGTGTAACTTTTACAGATGGTTGGTACAGGTCAGTTTTCTGAGTTCTGCCTAAATCCCTCTCTGTACATGACCCATAAGAGTCAAATCAGCTGAATGATTGTCCTGGCAGTACTCTGTGCCTGCTAATTAATGAGGAAAACAACTGTGTCACTTAGCAGCAATTAGGGAGGCAGAACTTTCCAGAGGATGCTGCCAGTGGAACCTGATGTCAGGCCATAGTGCTGCTGAAACATTCCCCTTTGTGAGCCTCCAGGAAGAGTTCCCTGGTGTTGCTGGGCTCTCAGAAACTGTAGTTTTGGTAACTGGAATCCTGTCCAAAGCTCCAGCAGTAGGAGATTTAGTTTTGTTAGTGCTCTTGGAAGAAAAAGGAACTGCTTCCTGTTAAAGTATTGCTTTGGCTTTAGGGCAGACCTGGAGGGATATTCCTCCAAAGAAAATCCCCCTGCCTTTCCTGCACTCCCTGCTCAGCCTGAACTGGCAGTTTGGGGAAGAGGTGCAAGCAGAGGAGTTTTGTCGTTGGTTTCTGTTTGGTGTGTGTGCACAGACAAGTTGGTTTGGCAGTGCCTGGTTGTATTGCAGCCATTTTTATCGGGCTGTGTCAGGAGTCCTTGGCACTGGCAGTGAGGATATCCTCTGGGTTTATGGGTGCTGGGAGTGGTGGCAGAAGCTGCAGGCATGGGAAAGAGGCAGAGCCTGCCCTCAGCTGCTGGGGCTTGGGTGTCTTGCTGATGTTGCTGCCCTCTGTGGCTGCATGGCCCCATCCAAGGTCAACTTTGGGGTCTTTGTGTTTTGGGGTCTTTCCCTTTGCTCCATGTGCTGTTGACTGACATAGCTCTGAAAATAATAGTGTTGATGATCTTGGGGAATTGTCTGCATAGAATGCCTGTCACTGCTGCTGGAGGTGATCCCAGTGTTCTGCCCCAGTCCATGTGCTGCTGCCAACACTGATATTTGGCAAAGGACAGGTGCCCAACCAGGCTGAGATGCTGGAGACCCATAGAGGGTTCGTGTGAGCTCTGCTAAAATTCAACTGTTAGAGATGTGAATGAAAAGGAAGACAAAGCATGACAGACCTTCTGCCAGGAGAGTGTGTGCACCAGAGCCACTGCCAGGGCACCCTGGAGGGTGACAGACATGTTACACGCTGCTTTCCGAGGTGGGAAAGTGGGACAGTGAAGTTTTCCCCAAGACTCTGAAGAGTATCATAAAGCATGGAGTTACAGTAAAACCATTCCTGTGGCTTCCATATAGATTGTGATCCTCATTACAGAGGATGACTTCTTCATTGGCAAAATCGTGAGGAATTCAGAGAGGAATCAGTGGAGCTGATGTAGGAAGAGCCAATCTAAATTTAGGATGTTTCTAATGCAGAATTACTCCAAGATGTTGCTTCCAGTATAACTAAACCTGTCAACTGCTTTCCCTGCAGACTGGCCATGTCTTGTTTTGAATTAATCACAACAGTTCATGTTTCTTTCTTAAGGGAATGTTGAGATCATTACATTATCATTTGTTATTTCCCTACAGTCGGACACAACCAGCCATTTAAAAGAAATCTGGAAAATAATTTTAGTGGAAAATGCAGTTAAATCAGACTGTGCTGTTCCAAAACAATACCCAGAGAAAAGTTTGATTTCAAACCTAAGCTTTTTTTTTTAAATTCAGATTTTAAAATCTACTTTTCTGTCGATGTTGTCCCTTTAGTAGGGAAATGATCTTCAGGAAAGGATATAAAATGTCAATTTTGTTAATCCAGGCTTGTTTCTATTTTAGTTGTAAAATCATAGAAAAATATAGGTTGCAAGGGACTTCTGGAGGTCATTTGTTCTGTACTTGTATTGCTGAAGTTTCAGCATCATGAGAACATAGAAATCAGGTTTCTTTCGTGAGATAGAGCATATTTTTAATGAAGATGATTACTATTATTTCTTTTAAAAGTAAGCTCAGTGTTGATTATGTTGACTGCCAGCAGGCAGTACTGTAATATTTAGGCATGTCTTGATTTTTTGATTTCAGTGTTTCTCCAGTATTAGATATTCTCCAAACTCTGAGGGAGCAAGTGCGCTTCCCTGGGAGGATTACAGGGCTATGTGAAGGAAATCATCAACAATTTTATCTGATAATTGTAATTCTTGCTCACCCTACCAAATCACATTTTACACTCATGATTTTAGAGGCTGGCTTTAAGCTTTCTGCTATGAAAGGTAACATCTTGCTTGCAGTTGTAGATAAAAGGAGGGGAATAACCTTTGGATTCCAGGCTCTGTGCTGTAATTCTGCTCTTCTCCACTGACAGAGCTTTTCTTCTCTCACAACAAACCCGCTGCTGTCTCAGCCTGTTTACAGTCTTAGGCTGGCACAATCACCACTGTAATGAGCTTACGTGGGGAAAGTAGAAGTGAGAGGAAAGTCTCTAGACCTGTTTGGCCAATCTGTCCACTTTGCTTTCTCCTCCAGAGGAAGGTGAGCTTCTCTGGAATTCATAAAGCTGCAGAAATGTTTTCTTGGCTCTTCGAGTTCAGCTTGCTGCAGTTCAGGGCCTGTTTTATTCCTTTGGCACTGCTGTGGGCTCGCTGAAGCAGAGTTCAGGTGGGTCATTGGGAATAACCAGGTTTATGTGGTGTTGAACAAGGTTTTCTGGGTTCACTCCACTCTCTTTGGATGAACTTGGATCTTCCTGGCAGTAGAGTGTTCACACTGAGGGCAAGGCATGCTGTTAACAGCAATCCACAGGGAAGCCGGTGTCAAGCGGTGTTTGTGTTCTTGGGTACATTATTTATACTCCAAACCTTATCCACAAAGGTCATCACTTGGACAGCACTTGTGAGTTCCTTGGGACACCAGCCTTCTGGGAAGCTTGGCTTTCAGCTCACTGGGAGCCTCTATAAATGCTGCATCATACTGGGGCAACTTCACAGGTTTTAAGTTCTGAATGAGTAACTGCTTGAGAGAGGTTCCATGCCAAGAACATTTCCATTTTAAAGGAGAAAAAATCATTCTGGTATCTCAGTTATTCTGGAATGAAAAAAAAAAAAGGCAAATTTTACTAGAGGCGAAGTAGGTGTGTTTCTCAGAAACTAATCTGCATGGATTTCTTAACTGTGTTTTGTTGCTACTTGCTTTAAGTGCATGCATCTGGAAGGACAGAGGGTGTAGGAAATTCCTGTACTAATTAGAGTAGGTGCTGGAAGTATGGATCCATCACAAAATATCAAATTCTCTATGGGGGCTTGGTTAGAGTGCATTGTAAGGATGAGAACATCCCTTTTTAAAAATGAGGAGGTTTATAACTAGTTTAGATTTAAATGTAAAAGAGTCAAAGAGAGAGCACTGAGAGGCTTTTTACCATTTTATTGAACTTTAGGCACAAAATGTCTAAGCTTGCCAAGCTATTCAGACAACAGGCTACTGTTAGAAGAATTCAAACTTTTAAGAACTGATCTTTTTTTAATTAGTAGGCTTTCCAATTAAAAAATTCCTATATGGTGGCAGCACAATTATTTATCTCTGGGCTGGGGCTCTGGGTACTCCCCTGGAGTCTGTCAGCAGGACAGGAGCTGTGTTTGGCTTTGTTCTTGTCTGAGATGAGCAGGGTTCCTCTTGATAAGGCTGCTGTGTAAGAAATCAGCTAATTATCAGTTTGTTAATGCTCCAACGGCATTTTTGAGGACAGGCCTGTGTGGGAGAAGCCAGCAGTGAGACTTTGGGGTGGTGTTCCTTTGCTGTTGCTGTCATGTGAGCCCTTTTGGGTGCTGTCTGTCCAAGGGATGTCACCACAGGGGCTGATTGAGAAGCCCTGCTCTGTGTCCTTGCACAGGCAGGCCTTGGCAGTGAACAGCCTGTCAGACTGTGGTTGGGAGCTTTGTCTTCCTCTCTTTGTGACCTCTGGTACATTGCCTAAAAGCTCATGGTTGTTTCCTAGTTAAGCATTTCTCTACCACAGAAATTAAAATTTTAATGTTGTTTCTGGAGGTGCTCGAGGCTACACTGGACCCTGATCTCCCCACACCTACTTTGATTAGGTGATGTTGGGCAGACTCTCCCAATATAAATTATTCTATGATTCTGTCGTCAGTGCAGGAATTAACAAATGACAAAAATTGCTTGGATTCTGCAGAAATAGAACTCATGTTTTATAACAGGCTCGGGGCCGTTCTCTAGGTGCAATCGCTGCTCTTGCTGTAGATTTTTCTGCTTTAAAACTGCAGGCTCAACTGATGCCTGCATGTCAACACCTGTCCCCATTATCTGTCCTTATTTGTGTCATTCCCTTCTGCCAAAGAGCTTGGATCCACTGCAAAATAATCCCCCTCCAGGGGCACTGGAGGCAAAAATCTATACAAATTCCTTGGCAGTTTTGAGCAGAGAGTGAGCAGCTTTCAGGCAGGGTAAGTTTGTGTATGTCTGTAACTCTGTTTGCTTTAAAATTTAGTTATCTGTGCAGATTCTCTCCCCTTCCTGTGTAAAGAATAGTAGACAATAATACCTACCCTTGTAAATAGACATTGTGTGCCATTCTTAGAAGCTGCAGTTGATGATTTCCTGAAAAAGCCCTTCTCTGAGCAGCCTGTTACAATGTGCTGCTTGAGCTAGGCTAGAGCTACGTGACAAAAAATAGCCACTGTGAAATTTGATCTATCTTTAGATAATGTGATTGATTTTTCTTTTTTTTTTGTGCTGAAACTGATCTTGCTAAGCTGGGTGAGGGGAGCAGTCACGTGTGCTTTATTTATACTGGATTGTGCTTAAAAATTAAAATTGCTAAGTCATCTGAGGCATGTATAGGTTCAGTTAATTCCTTCACAAGGAGGATTGGGCAGAGGAAAATGGCCAATGCATCTCCTGCCAGAAGGACAGGGAGTGAGAAGAAACACAAACACAGTGATTGAACTTTGAAATCTAATAAATTTCACTGTACTAAACTGTTCTAGTAAACTTGCATGCTCTAGTAATGCCTGGGGACATCTAATTTCTAAGTGTCTGAGTCATGCCACATAAATGCTTTGAGGTCTTAGATGATTGCTGCCTCATCTTCTGAAATTGTATTTTGTGAGAGGACTAGCATTTTATCTAGGAATAGACTTACTATATTTTGAGGAATGCTTCATATTCTTCCATTAGCTGGACACACACTGAAGTGCCTCATCCTCCTTTTATGGGTCTAAGGCCTCAGTCACCCTTCCATAGTGGATTTTGGAATAGTGCTTGTGTCCCTGTTTACCCTTTGGACTGGAGTACTGCACCCCTGTCTACCTGAAGCTGCCACCAACACCATTTGTGTGTCAGCAGGTCAAAAAATATCCCAGTGCTGAGCTCTGTCCCACCTAAGGAGGCTTTGTCCATGGCAGAGAGCCCTTGCATGCTCTCCTGCCTCTGGAAGCAGGACCAGCTGCTGGTCAGGTTGTGTGGCACAGTGAGGGACATCAGACCTGTGTCCCCCAGGTCCTCCACCACCTTCACAGCCAGTGGGTCTTGCTGGGTCCTCACAGGAGCTGAAGTGCTGCAGACCTCAAATAAACAACAGGACTGTGCCTGTAGAGCAGGATTTTGCTTCTAGAGTTTTCTTCTGTTGTGACGTGCCTTACTAGCTTAAGCCAACTGCTCTGAGCAGATTTCTTGGTCTTTCTCATTAATGTGTGATTAATGGGGCTGTTACTTCCTTCTGCAGGCTTGCAGTTGCCCATTTTCTCTGAAGGGATAAGATTGGCACAACAAATAAGTGTATTAGTTTAGATAACAGTGTTGCCCACGGTTGGGGCACATACCCAGGGCTGGATGGCCCTGCCACGTGCTGCTGCACACCAGACAATGCTGTTCCCTGCTCCAATACAACTCCCTTTCTTGTAAGTTATTTTGAAAGCTGACAAGGGGATTCTTGTATTTAAACATCTTCCCCTTGTGAAGGATTTGAGACATATAAAGGCACCACATTTATCTTGGGTAAGACGATATTGATACAAAACTGTAGTGAGTTACTGCTGTCCTAAATATTCAGATGTGGATGATAAAATATTCAGACATATAGGATAAAGATACAGTGTTTGTCTCTGGCATACAGTAACGTTCTTTTGAGTGGTTTTGACCAGTCTCAATACTGCTAAAACTTACCAGAAGATTTGCAAAAATTGCCTTGAAGGAGGAAGGATTGGAGGTACTTTGGGCAAGCAGAATGCAAAGGAACATCTTCAGACCCTCGCAGCAGTGCATTTCTTTCATGTTTGAATAAAGCATAATCCAACACAGATGCTGCTGTCTTTTGGACAGTCAGATTTAATGCTTTGACTGTAGGAAGTTGTGACTAAAGCTGGTTTCCATCCCAGCAGAATTGATTTTGTTACATTGGATGGCCTGAGATTTGTGATGGGGGTGAGACTGTAGCTGTTGCTTTCAGTCTGCAGTCAAAAGGAGGGGATCTGTCTGCAGATACAGAGCACATGGCATTCTTTCCTTTTGGAAAGTTACCTCTACAACCAGCAGCTGGAAACAAGGTGCTGAGAATTACCAGGTCAGCACATTGATTTGCTATGGGCCAGTCCTGTGTGAGGGAGAGCAGACAAATGGCTTTCAAGAAATCCCAGGCCTGTGGCTGGGCAGGCTCCAGCCTTTGCAGCAGCTTTTAATGATTAACTTAAATACTTTTGAAGTACCTTGAGGATTTAACCTCTGGTTTATGTTCTGTCTGCAGGTGGAGGAATCTGAGGCCTTTCTCCTCTGTCAGCACTGCAGAGCAGGTCGCCTCTGATTTCACATCTCGCTTCCGCCTGCCAAGCTGTCTGATATGTCGGGACCCGTGCCGAGCAGGGCCAGAGTTTACACGGATGTGAACACACACAGACCCCGGGAGTACTGGGACTATGAGTCTCACGTGGTTGAGTGGGGGTAAGTCTGGGCTGCCTCTGCATGTCCCTGCACCAGGATCAGTCCCTGTGGATCCTGTGTAGTGGTACTTAGGGAGTTCAGGCAACTGCGCTGCGTGAGGCTTTTTCACGCTTCTTGGCAGATGGCAAGGGAAAGGATCACAACTTCTCTTCAGAAAAATATTTCTTTTCAAACTTCTAAATTCCCAGTTGTGGAAGAGCATTTATAGCAGCTTCCTTAAAAGTTTGAAGAAGTTTTGCCAGGTAATTGAGAAACATCCCCTTTCAGAGGGAAGAAAATCTATTTCTGAAACAATCCAAACAGTCCTTGAGTGCAGGGCTAAAAAGAAATTAAAAGACTTTCAAACTGAAGTTGCTGCTGACTTGGATAAGTGAAGAAACTCCACAGACTTAAATAGGTACATGCTATTTTGTGACTTGTTGCTCAGCTCTCTGCAAGTGCCTGGAAGAGACATGGCTGCCTCTCTTTGAAGGAAGGAGGTGTCTAAATTGAGCTCATGACTAAAGTGTCCCAGAATCAGACAGCAGTGGTGGCAGCTTCATAGCTCTGCGTTCCTGCTGGGACATGGAGGGCCCAGACAGAGTTCTGCCCTCAGCTGTGCAGTTCCCAGTTTCTGGAATGTACACAGTCGTCTGAGCATAAGTGCTGCTTTGTGCCCAGACTGTTTTTAAACAGCCTTGCACTTAGATTTTTCCTCCTACTGGCTTTGTTGAATTTTACCAGCATTATACAAGGAAAAATGGAGCTTCCAAATGCAGAGAGAAGGGATAGTTCAAGTTTGCTAATGCTGAAATACATAGTTGGGCTTTCAATCCATACTTTTGGATTGAATCTGTCTTGGGCAAATAGAAGTTCCGTTTCTCTCCTAGTTCTTAAATCATCCAGTTCAGGAGAGGTAAGGCACTAGTTAATCCCCTTTGTCTGTGAAGTTAGGCAGTGATTGAGTGTTAAAGAGCAGTTTATAAATTGTGATGGAAATGACTGAGCCCTTTGGAACTCTAACCTTTTCTCTCCACAGAAATCAAGATGACTACCAGCTAGTTCGAAAATTAGGCCGAGGCAAATACAGTGAAGTATTTGAAGCCATCAACATTACAAATAACGAAAAAGTAGTTGTTAAAATTCTCAAGGTGAGCTGGGGATTGGGCAAAAGATAAAATCTGTCTTGAGGTGATCAGGAGGCCAGAAAGGGCTTTTTGATGTTCTAAAACTGAAATCCTTAAAGCCTGGCTTTGGAGTGTCAGTCAGTGAAACAGGCCATGGTTTTGAGCCTCCTGATATAAGCCCTGCAGTTAAGTCAGATCTCTGCCTGTAAGGAATTAGACGCTGTCTTAAAGAAGCCCTGATGTGCAACACCTTTTTACTTGGAACTAAACAACATTTCAGCAGGTGACTACAAAATTCTCAGCTTCTCTAAGTGCTGGTGTCCTGGCAGGCTGTCATGGCCTTGGCCTTCATTTAGTGACCCTCCAATAGCCCATAGACTTCTCCTAGTTAAACATTTGCCACGTGCCAGTTCAGAAGTCTTGGAGTACCACAGAACTGTTTGGGTTGGAAAAGCACTCAAAGATCATCAAGTCCAGCCACCACCCCAGCATTCATGTCCCCAGGTGCCACATCTTTTAAACCTATTCAAGGATGGTGTCCTCACCACTGGAGCAGCCTGTTCCAGGTATTGACAGCCCTTTCTGTGAAGAATTTTTTTCTTGACATTACTTGAGGCCATTTCCTCTTGGCCTATCAGATTATGTTCAGAAGGCTTTTTTAAAAAATGCCATCTTCCAGCCTCTCCTTCACTTGGAATTATTGTCTGTAGCTGTCAGGGTTGTGTGGTTAGAAAGGAGACAGCAGATATTTGAGCCCTTACTGGTGTGATGCATACTCAGGTTAAATTTCAAATGTTTCAGTATATTTTGCTGATCTGCAGTCACCAGGGTGTTGTCATCTGGCTGTTGAGCTGTTAGCCTCACTTTACTGCAGGGCTTTGTCTTACACTTTGGGTTTTTCTTCTTCAGCCTGTTAAAAAGAAGAAAATCAAGCGTGAAATCAAGATCTTAGAGAACTTGCGAGGCGGTCCCAATATAATCACCCTTGCAGATATAGTAAAAGATCCTGTGGTGAGTAAGGGAGAAACTCGAGGGGTACACTGGGGTTAAGGGTGAAGTTGCTCTGTTTGACTTCAGCTCTGGCCTGGCTTTTTGTTTTCCCCTGCTCTTAAATCCTGCTTTTGAATTGACTGATCAGATCAGCTCTTAATCTGATAAACTTCTTTTAGAGGGCCCTTCCCCCACAGGTCCCTCCAGCCCCTCACTCTGTGAGGAAGAGATACCAGCGAGCTGAGTCAAGTTAATTCGCTCTGCAAACAGTGCTGCTGGAGGCTGTGGGTTTAGGCTCTGCTCTCTCTGTCTGAGGGGAATCATAAATATGTCCAAGGCAGAGAGATTTTGTGAAGTTTTAGTAGAAAAAAAGATTCAATTCATTATCCTAAGTGGAAACATAACTTAACATGGCTGAATACTTTTTTTTCTGTTTCAGTCTCGAACACCCGCTCTGGTTTTTGAACATGTAAACAACACAGACTTTAAGGTACAGTGGGAGATGTGACTCCTCTTTTTTTTGTGTTTGAAAACCATTCATACTGTTTTTCTGGGGAAGGGCAAGTACATAGGACAGGCCTTTCCTTCCAGCATAGGAAATGCTTTTAAAGGTAAATGCAGCTGGGACAGAAGTTTGTAATTAGCCCATCAGCACCATTTTGCCACAAAAGTTACAAGATGAAAATGCAGATTCCAAGAGGTATTTAACCTTGGGAGCAAGTGAATCTGTTACCTTGTGGCCTTGTGGTCCATCAGATACTCCGTTTTTAAGGCATTTGGCTTTTATGTGTACAACTATTTATTGGAACCACTTTAAATGTGGACAGCTGTTTTTGTGGCCTTCCATACTCCTGGGAATGGGGATTTAAATGTTTTTTTTGTCCCTTCATACTGACCTGCCTCAGAAGAAGAAAGGCTGTGCAATGCCATCTATCATGCTTGTGCTGGGTGGGTACAACCAGAGGGAGATAGTGACAGGAACCAGGATGTGCTGTCTGAGCAGAGCTGGAAGTGAACTATGTATGGGATTTGCAAAGGGAGAGGAACAGATTGATCAGAGTCAGGTATGAGATCAGAGTAACTTGAGAAACTTGGACTATACCTTCAGATGGGTTTGGAGAATGCCAGCAGCCCTGAACAGGGATTTTTTGGATGTTGAACACTGACATGATGTGTTTGTGTCCCACAGCAATTATACCAGACATTAACAGATTATGATATTCGATTCTACATGTATGAGATTTTGAAGGTAAGTTGGTGCTTTGCTGTTTTGTTGGTTTATTTCTAGTATTTGCTCTCAGCTAATCCTGTAGAGATGGTTCTCATGTCACTGATGATAGTGACATCATATCACTAAGGGAAGGAGAGTCTATGGACGAATTGGGCAGAAAAATACCAAGTCAGCATCTGTTTTTCAGCATTTTGTTACATTGAGATACCTTAAAATCCTAAATCAGGAGTACATGTAGCCTCTGAAATAAGAAAACTGAGCTGTTACTGGCTGAGTTTGTGCTCAGATATGAGTCAAATGTTTTCATCCATTCTTCTGAACTGAGTAATTTCTCCTTAGGAGTCTGGAGAAAGGGGGCTTGTGTGATCATTAGTGCCTAATAACTATGGTCTTAGAGATTCTGAAATTCCAATTTTTATGAGGAAGCACATGAAGTAAACTCAAGACACTTGTGTTGCTGGGACCTCCCTTTGGGAGGGGGCTCTGGAAGCATTTTCTGTGATCAGTGAGTCTAGTCCAGGATCTAACACTGGACAGTCCTGTCATCTAGTTAGACTTGATATGTGTGGAAATACTTTTGAATATGGTTAACTTGACACATTCTTGTGACTTCAACATCTGTTTCCTTTCACCTGCAGGCTCTAGATTACTGCCATAGCATGGGAATCATGCACAGAGATGTCAAACCTCACAATGTCATGATTGACCATGAGCACAGAAAGGTAGTGTGGGGTGGCTGTGGGGCAGGGAGGGGGTCCTGCTTTTTTATGACAAACTGGGATCCCTTTTGGGTACTCCTGTGTAATGCCACTAGCAGACCTCTCTGAGGGGAACTCTGCTCTAATGGTGTGGACAAATGTACAATTAAAACAATTGTGCTGTTTTCTGAGGCTTTACTTGGTCACATGTAACCCTTGGGCAGGGTTGTAAGGAGAGATATTATATTTAGACTGCTTGGTGATATGGGTTTGGGGAGAATATGTAACCAGACACTCTGATCAAATTATTGAAAATGAAAGACTTATAAATTAACTTCATACTAAGTTCACCAGTGTCATTGAGCCAGTGGTAAGCTGGAGCATCCCTTGAGCCTTTTTTTCTTTGTTTTCTACCATTTTTAGCTTAGACTAATAGACTGGGGTTTGGCTGAATTCTATCACCCTGGCCAGGAGTACAATGTCAGAGTGGCTTCCAGATATTTCAAAGGACCTGAACTTCTTGTAGATTATCAGGTAAGAGTTACCAGGACTTTTTACTGACTTTGATATGGAAAGTCAGTGCCATTTCAAGGTAATAAACCCAAAATTCAGATGTCTAGAGAGTTGAAGCTAAAGACAGTCTGTTTCAAAATGTATGGCAGAAAGCAGTGGCCATAAAGCCACTGAATGAAAGAAACAAATGAGTAGTCTCAGGACCTGAGGAAGAGCTGCAGAACTATCATTGTGGATCTTGCAATACAAATGTTGAATATTTTTTTAGCAAGGCTGTGTTTGCAGTAAGGTACAGGAATGAAACAAAGCCCCTGTGGGAACAGCAAGTACTGCATGAACTTCTAAATTAAGCTATAAAAGCATCCCCTTATCTGATGGCAGTTTGCATTATGGAAATCACAGTGTTCCTGGTGACTTTCAGACCATGCTGGTTCTGGAAAAAAAACACATCCTCACCTGTCCATGGACCCTGGGGAGTCCACACCTTTTGTTGTTTGTTCCAATGCTTCCTTTCCCAACACACATTTCTCAGTGGTTTATAACATTGGAGTCTGCAGTGAAAATAGAAGAAAGCTCTGATTTTTAATATCCTGGCAGACAGGGATGGAATTAGGATACCTGCTGTCCTGCTAATTGCTGTATCCCAGTTTGAGTAACTGGAACAATGAGCTGAACAGTGGTCTAGGGATGAAGATACATGAAGATATTTCAGTTTGTTTCCAGCATGACATGGCTGTGTTCATATCACCTTGGTGGGGTGGGGGAACCCTATTAGTTTTGGAGGTCTGTTCTGCTTAATTCATTAGAAATTGAATTGTCCTTCTGGTTTTGTACAGATGTATGATTACAGTCTGGATATGTGGAGCTTGGGTTGCATGTTGGCTAGTATGATATTCCGAAAGGAGCCATTTTTCCATGGCCATGACAACTATGATCAGGTGAGAGCTGGTCATGTACAATGTCTGTTCTCTTAGCACCATGAAGGTTTCCTGCTTAGGCTTCTATCAAGTCATCCAGAGAATTTTTAAGCCTTTCTCTAATGGCTTCTTAGCTCGGTTTGAAGCCACATTCCTTTTCTCAAGTGTGCAAGATTATGTAACCAATTAAATAGAAATGGATTTATAGAGCTTTGTAGTTATGAGCTCCTCAGTAGGTGTCTGGGAAAAGCTGTAGAAATAGTTATATTAAGGCTGGTGTGTTGTAGTACATAGTTTGACTATTCCTGAGGTTATGTTATGTGGAAAGCCTCTACCACTGCTCACTCTTCCCCCTGTATAGAAACTGTGAATTTGGTACAGGTTTATACAGATTCTGGAATCTTTGATATGTTGCCTTTGGGCCAAAATTTTTATTTTTAAACTTTTATCACATGCTCAGCATGTGACTGCAATGCAAATATTCCGGAACAGGGACCTTCTACTCTCGAACGTTTATTCTGGAGCTCTCTGGGGTGGTGCTTCACCTTTCACATGCAAGATCCAGAGTTTCTGCTTTTTTGACCAGTTATTCTTGCCTTCCCCTCTGTTGGTTCTGAATATTTTCGTGCTGCTAAGGAGGGTAGTGTGGCAGGGTCTCAGGTTTTAGAGATTTTAGGGTCTGTGGCTCCCTCCTGGCTGCCTTGGGGTACTGAGCTCCAGCTGTGAGTGGAGGCATGTTCCTGATGCCTGGGGCTGTGTGGCTGGGGAAGCCAGAGCCACAGGCTGACCCTGTGGCCTCTGATTCATACTGCTGGGATCAGGTTCCAGCTCCCATGGGAATGTGCTGCTGTATCTTCATGCAGGCTCTGGTATTATCATCCCTTCACAGCAGTGACTTGTTTTTTTGTGTTTGTTCCCAGCTGGTGAGGATAGCCAAGGTTCTGGGGACAGAAGATCTGTATGACTACATTGACAAATACAACATTGAGCTGGATCCACGTTTCAATGACATTTTGGGCAGGTGAGCCAAGGTCTGGAGTCTCTTTGGTAGATCCAGACAGTTACAGCTTTGTCAACAGACCTTGAAATGAACAAAAATTTGTGGGAGAAATCAGAGCCAGGATTCTGGAGAACTGACACTTTGTGCCTTTGGTCCCTTTTGCCAGTACTTTCCATAGTCCTTTATATGGAAATGATCCTGAGGAAAGATTTTTAAATGTCATTCAGGCAATAAAGGAGCTACTGGAGCAGAAAGCATGAAGGGCAAATGCTCTCTTCAATCTGGAGGAGAAAAAACAAAATGGTCTTTCTCAGCATTAGAGTGCAGAAAGTCAGGTGCTGCTAAAGATGGAATTTATATTTTTTTTCTCCTCATAGTGGGACTAAAATTAAAGGAACTCACGTTGGGTGCAGAGGAGATGACAGAACCTGCAATTCTAGGCCTGTAATCCATTCTGAGCATTAGTCCTGCTGCTGTCTGGGGTCATGGCAGGGCCGTGCAGGGGCTGAGGTGGCTGTGCTGGGGCTGTGCCTGCTGTGCCACCGCGTGGAGACACAGCGACACTGCTTCATCTTCTGCAATGTCTGAGTCCTGTGCCTCCCTCAGGGCTGGACATCTGTCACAGCTCTTGCTCCTTAAGAAAGTGAGTTTTGGCATTGCTGTCCCCTGGCTGGCCTGATTTGGGTCTGTTTTCCTGCAGACACTCCCGTAAGCGATGGGAGCGCTTTGTCCACAGTGAGAACCAACACCTGGTGAGTCCAGAAGCTCTGGATTTCTTAGACAAGCTGCTGCGATATGATCACCAGTCACGACTCACAGCAAGAGAAGCCATGGAACACCCCTACTTCTGTAAGTATCAGCTGCTGTCCTGAGAGTTCTGCCTCTGGGAAATGTCTGTTCCCATGCCTTGTGTGGATGGGAGCTGAGAATGGCAACAATGATAAGCCTGGCCTGCAAATATTTGTGCTGGAGCTGAGGCTGCTGGTCTCTGTGTGCCACCAGCCAAGGAATCAGTGTTGGGTACCTGTGTCAGGCCCATGAATCAGCAAGTAATATCAAGGAAAGTCACCTAACTCATGTGATTTGGGATTGTTTTCTGCAGGTGTGCATGGATTCCTCTGTTCAGATAAACCCAGAGAATTCTGGTTTGTTGATAAACAGGTGTTTTAACTCCTTCTGCTGCTAAATTGCTTAGCTACTGCTATATTCAGGTCTTGATTTTGCAAGCAAAAATGTTATTTTCACTCGTAAATGCTTTTAAGTGCTTGCTGTTCTTCACAGATATTGATATCTGGGGGTTTGAAGCAGCTGCAACAATGCATAATGTCAATATTTGCTCAGGTGGTTTGGTTTTGGGGTTTTTTAGCTGCTGCTGAAGGGACCCCTGTAATTAACAGACTGTTGATCTGTGTTACACCTGTTGGAAAAATCCCAGGAGAATGTTTTGCAAGTATGAGCATTAGAAAAGCCAACAGCTTGGAATGTGAGAGCGGGACAAACAGTTCATTAACTTGTGTTCACAAAAAGATACACGTAGTGCTGAGCTCAGCAAAGTTTGGAATTCCCTTGTCTGACACAGAAGGCCTGGGAGGCAGGAAGGGGTTGTCCCTGTTCAGATGAGAGCCTTATTTACATGCAGCTGAAAGTCAAGAGTTAGTAAGTTGTGATCATCTCATGGATGACAGGTTCTAGTGACACACCTGACAGCTCACAGAGATGTAAGATGTGTATAGAGACATGACACACGATTGTAATCAGTGATGATCCTTCTGCTTGCTGCACCCATATTCTGGGTTTGGCTTTCTGCAATTACACTGTTGCTTAGTACAGGAAGATCAACTTTGCCATAATAACCTTTGCCTTTTCCTATCAGACAGTCCTGCTGAACCCCAAATCACATAATTTAGCTGATTTTCCCTGATATCATGTGACCTTGGTACCTTCTTGAGTGCTTCCCACTGGCACTGGTGGAAATGCCTGTATTTCAATGGATGGTGGTTGATGTTGTTTGGCACAGGCAGAGTGCCAGGACTGGCTGAGCACAGAGGCCACAGGCAGTGAGTGTGCCTCAGCAGCTCTCTGGCAGCACAGCACTCACTGGTAGTGTGCTCTTCCTAGACCCCATTGTGAAAGACCAGGCTCGGATGGGCTCGTCCAACATGGCGGGTGGCAGCACTCCTGTCAGCAGTGCGAGCATGATGTCAGGTCAGTTCTGCCAGCTCTCTTGGTGCTTGGGCTGCTGAAGCTTTTCCATGTGTGGGGTGGGTGGGAGGACCCAGGAGGGAGAGTTCAGCAGGCAGGGAGGGTGGTGTTGGGTCATCTCCCGGGACTGGGGACAAGGGCAAGGAGAGCTGCAAAGTGGGTGGGAGAGTCTGATAAGTAAGGCCTTGGGCAGCCTGACCTGTTTTTCTGGTCTCATTTTAAGAAGTTCTTTGCAGTTGATTTTCTGGCAGCAGCTTGAAGGACAGTCCACTTGCACAGGCTGCCCAGAGAAACTGTGGCTGTCAGATCCCTGGAATTGTTTAAGGATCAGGTTGAACGGGGCTTGGGGCAACCTGGTCTAGTGGAAGGTGTCCCTGCCTATGGCAGAGGGGTTGGAACAAGAGGAGATTTAAAGTTACCTTTTCAACCTAAAGCATTCTGATTCTGCCCATCAGTGACACTCAGGGGTGTGCAAATCTGTGCCCTTCCCAGAGCTGCAGAGAATAGTGACAGATCTTTTCTCTCTTTAATTATTTTGGCAGCTCTAAAAACATAACTGACCCACAAAGCTCCCGCTTGACTTCAGAAGCTGTCCTGGATAGCAGTGTGCTGTTTTTACTCTAATTCCTGCTTACCTGTCTCTCTTCCAGGGATTTCTTCAGTGCCAACACCTTCACCCCTTGGACCTCTAGCAGGCTCCCCCGTCATCTCTGCCACCACCACCCTGGGGATGCCGGTTCCAGCTGCTGCGGGCGCCCAGCAGTAGTGACGGGCTCTGTCTCCTGCTGCCTGAGCTGAGTCAGGTGGGGAAGAGGTTTCCCCCTCCACCTCTCCTCAGGACGCAGCTCGTGCCTGGCAGGGGAAGGGAGGGGATGAACGCTTTGGAGACACCGTGTCTGAACTGTTGCTTGTGGATTTATAGTAGTTCAGTCATTATATACAAAATTATTATAGGCTGATTTTTCTTTTTTTACTTGAACTTTTCGTAACTCAGGGGATTCCCTGAAAATACCTACAGATGGAATACTTCTTGGACAGTTTTTCTTTCCCCCCCCCCACCCCTCCCAAAAAAAAAAAAAATACCACCAACCAAACAACTCTTCATGTAATAACAAAGATGAATCAACAGCATTTCCAAGCTCTTGCATCCTGCTGGAAATCTCTTCTCTTCATGTTCCCACCATTATTACTCCACAAGCCTTGGGGGATTGTGCTGTTCTCCAGAGACTACCAAACCAAGTTTTCATGAGGCAGGGGAGGGGATTCTTAAAGTACCACTCACTTGAACCCCATGTCCTGCATATGTCCCAGCCAGGGTACACTGAGGAGACAATTCCAGTAGGGAGAGGTGGGATAAGCTTAAAAGGAATAAGTGCAGATAGCGTCCAAAAGCCTAATTGGATTGGATAATGTCTCCTTAGGAGTCAACCAGAATGCTAACTCACCCCTTGCATGTAATTTTAGTCTTAAAAATGAAGTTACTGATCCAGTTGGAGTCCTTGGCACCTCCTGAGACAGGTGCTCCTGTAGAGTAAGCCCTGCTCTCATCAGCCCCTTTCTCGTGGAGGGTTCTTCCAGCCATTGCTTGGCTTGGATCTCTGGAATTAATTTGTTATTGGGTATATTGTTTTTAAATTGTTTCTATAGGTTTCGAGCTGGTGGCTACTTAAAGCTGAAAAAATCAGACTGCGCCAAGTCCGATCCCACATCTTCACCCACCATCCCCTCCCTCACGTGCCATGTGGTGAGAATACCAGTTACCTCACAGTCTTGTAAATATGCACTGAGAGGAAGGAGCCAGGAGACGTTAACTTAAACTGAAATGGTAGATCAGTAATTGTGGACAAATATTATCATTGACAACGGAAAAGCACCCTTGTTACAGCCCTGCTACCCCTTGCTGTGTATATATACTTTGTCCTTCATATGTGAAAGATCCAGTGTTGGAATTCTTTGGTGTAAATAAACATTTGGTTTTATTTATCGAGGTTAGATTTAAGTTCCCTGTGTAGAGGCCTCCCTGGGGTGGTCATACACTGACACAGGAGTGGTGACAGCCACATGTGCCCTGGGCAGGCCATGTCCCTGTCACACCCGTGGGGAGCAGTGCAGAGAAGCCTTACACAGATGTCACAAAGCCAAAGTATCTCCTGGGAGAAGGATCTTTTGCCATAACAAAAAACCCTCTTCTGTCTCAGCCATGATGGTGGGGAATTGAGATGATGAACCAATTATTAGTTGTTTGCCTGTTGCAACTCACTGGATTTCTGTGACTTGTTTTCAGTCACCTAATGCTAGGCTGGCTCAGCTGGTGTGGCTGCAGGCACAATGGCACCTGTCCCTTTCAGTGACCCCTCATCCCAAAGCCATTGCAGCAGTTGTTCCCGTGGACATTGAGCAATCTTC
>WBNQ01044689.1:0-15054 GCA_013401375.1 Spizella passerina
GGAAGGGCTCTGAGCTCTCCCCATTTAAAATAAAAACATTAAAAATAGGAGCATTTAAGAGAAAAACATTTTAAACAAAGGCATTTAAAAGAAAAGAATTGTTAAAAATGAGAAGTGTGGCCTTCTTAATATCCTTTAAAAATGGGGAATCATCCCCTTTCAAGGACGGTGTTGGAGAATTCCCCTCGGTGCCCTGAAAATCAAACAAAAACACTAAATGTTTTCTCCTTGTTATGAAGGCAGCAGGCTCGGGTTTCCGAGGGAAGCTGCACTCCTGACTCCAATTATCCCCTTAATTGGCCCCAAATCCCCACGGAGCCAAGTTCTGCTCCCCGGATCCCTTGGGAAGCTCGGGGTGTGTCGGAGCGGTTTGAGCAGCCCCAGCTGAGCTCCTGAGCTGCTCCTTCCCCAGCTCTGCTTCCTGACACAAACCTGGAACGGGCTGGGTGTGTGGGACTGGGGAATGGGGCCTGGAATCTGTGGGGTCGGGCTGGGGCCTGCCTGGGGCCCTTGGGTGCCACGGGCAGGATATTGCCACAGAACGTTCCGATTTGGTGATAATCCTAAATATTCCCTACTCGATAAATCCCAGATAACATCCCCACAGAACATTCCCATTGGAGGATAATCCTAAATATTCCCTATTTGATAAATCCCAGATAACATCCCCACAGAACATTCCCACTGGAGGATAATCCTAAATATTCCCTATTTGATAAATCCCAGATAACATCCCCACAGAACATTCCCACTGGAGGATAATCCTAAATATTCCCTATTTGATAAATCCCAGATAACATCCCCACAGAACATTCCCACTGGAGGATAATCCTAAATATTCCCTATTTGATAAATCCCAGATAACATCCCCACAGAACATTCCCACTGGAGGATAATCCTAAATATTCCCTACCCCATCAATCCCACAGAACATTCCCATTTGGTGATAATCCTAAATATTCTCTACCCCATCAACCCTGGAGGACACTGGGAAAAAAACACAAAAGCTTTGAAAGAACCTTAAAATCTTTTAAAGAAACCTCAAAAACTTTGAAAGAACCTTAAAATCGTTGGGGAACAAACCCTCAAAAGCTTGGGGAAAAACCTCAAAATCTTTGAAACAACCCTAAATACTCCATATATTTTTCAGTTTCAGCCCTGGTCTCTCACTGCAGGCCCTCAGCTGTGTTTGCACAGGGCACAAGTGAAAGGGGAGACGGATCCCAAACCTGGGGAAGCATCAAGGGGTCCCAGGAGGGAATCAGGATCCCATTAATCAGCCCCAGGGGATTTGTTCCCTGTTCCAACCAAAGCAAACATGGGGAAATCAGAGCCCTTCAACTGAGCTTAATTCCTGTTCTGAATGAAACCCAGATCAGTCAAATAATGATTGTTCGGGGCCTTTTACCCAGCTTTTAAATACCTTGGGCTCAGCACAGGATTTGGAGAATCCAGCTTCAAAATTGTCCTTAAGAGCTCAGACTCAGTTTTAAAACAATTCCTTGAGACCTCAGACTCAGAATTTTGAGAATCCAATTTAAAAACCCTTCCTTGAGACCTTGGGCTCAGAATTTTGAGAACCAAGCTTAAAAACCCTTGGGATCAAGCACACAGAATTTTGAGAATCTGACTTTAAAACCTTCCTTGGGACCTTGGGCTCGGAATTTTGAGGATCCAGTTTAAAAACCCTTGGAATAACAGCACAGAATTTTGATAATCTGGTTTAAACCCTTGGATTCAGCACAGAATTTTGATAAATGGATTTAGAACTGTCCTTGGCACCTTGGGCTGAGCAGAGAATGGCTGAAAGCTCCACATCCCCTCCTTCCCAGGAATTCCAGCCGTTCCTGCCCTTTCCTCCTGCCACTCCTCCCTGCCTGATCGCTGATCCTGGCAGGACAAAGGGGACTGAAAAGAAAGAGGAAAAAAGGATGAAAAAAAAAAAAATATAAAAGGAACAAAGGCTTTCATCTGCAGAGCAGGAAGATTTCACATCTAAAGCTTGGGGCTGCCAAGAGCCAGGCCGAGCCTAGGGATTGGTTTTCCAGATTGGTTTTCAGCCCATCCCGGGGTTTTGGGCCATCCTTTCCCTGCTTTTGTTTGTCCTGGAGCAGCTGAGGGGAGCAAAAATCCAAATTTAATCCCAGATTGGTTTTCAGCCCATCCTTTCCCTGCCTTTGTTTCCTTCAGAAGCAATTGAGTGGAGAAAAAAACCCAATTTAATCCCAGATTTGTTTTCAGACCATCCTGGATTTTCCAGGCCATCCTTTCCCTGCCTTTGTTTCCTCCTGGAGCAGCTGAGGGGAGCAAAAATCCAAATTCAATCTCAGGGCCTCTCATGGTTTCTCTGGGAAATCCATCCCAGGGATTTCTCAGTGTCCCAAGGAAAGATTTCTCTTGAATTTCTGACCCCAGATATCCAGGGCTGGGGCAGCCATGGCTTCTTTGGGAATCCCATCCCAGGGAAGGATTTATCCCACATTTCTGATCCCAGGGAAAGATTTATCCCAAATTTCTGATCCCAGGCATCCAGGGATGGGGCAGCCATGGCTTCCCTGGGAATCCCATCCCAGGGAAGGATTTATCCTGAATTTCTGACCCAGACAGTCAGAAGGGCAGGGGCAGCCATGGCCTCTTTGGGAATCCCATCCCAGGGAGGGATTTGTCCTGAATTTCTGATCCCAGGGAAGAATTTATCCCAAATTTCTGACCCAAACAGTCACAAGGGCAGGGACAGCCACGGCTCCTCTGGGACTCCCATCCCAGGCAGGATTTCTCCCCCAGCCCTGCCCCTGCCCTCGCGTGCCAGATCCGCGGGCCGGGCCGGCCGCGGGCGCGGTGCCCGAGGAGCAGGAAGCGCAGCGGGCGCTCAGGTGTGCCAGGTGTGCCAGCTCTGAGTCACCTGCACAGAGAGAGCTCCCGGCACCTGCCCTGCCCCCCGGCGTGCCCCGACAGCTCCGGCCCTTCCTGCCCCAACCCCAGCCCCAGCACGGCTGAAACCCCACGGCCCCNGGATTTTCCAGGCCATCCTTTCCCTGCCTTTGTTTCCTCCTGGAGCAGCTGAGGGGAGCAAAAATCCAAATTCAATCTCAGGGCCTCTCATGGTTTCTCTGGGAAATCCATCCCAGGGATTTCTCAGTGTCCCAAGGAAAGATTTCTCTTGAATTTCTGACCCCAGATATCCAGGGCTGGGGCAGCCATGGCTTCTTTGGGAATCCCATCCCAGGGAAGGATTTATCCCACATTTCTGATCCCAGGGAAAGATTTATCCCAAATTTCTGATCCCAGGCATCCAGGGATGGGGCAGCCATGGCTTCCCTGGGAATCCCATCCCAGGGAAGGATTTATCCTGAATTTCTGACCCAGACAGTCAGAAGGGCAGGGGCAGCCATGGCCTCTTTGGGAATCCCATCCCAGGGAGGGATTTATCCTGAATTTCTGATCCCAGGGAAGAATTTATCCCAAATTTCTGACCCAGACAGTCACAAGGGCAGGGACAGCCACGGCTCCTGTGGGACTCCCATCCCAGGCAGGATTTCTCCCCCAGCCCTGCCCCTGCCCTCGCGTGCCAGATCCGCGGGCCGGGCCGGCCGCGGGCGCGGTGCCCGAGGAGCAGGAAGCGCAGCGGGCGCTCAGGTGTGCCAGGTGTGCCAGCTCTGAGTCACCTGCACAGAGAGAGCTCCCGGCACCTGCCCTGCCCCCCGGCGTGCCCCGACAGCTCCGGCCCTTCCTGCCCCAACCCCAGCCCCAGCACGGCTGAAACCCCACGGCCCCACGGCCAAAATCCCACATACCCCCCCGGAAACCTCGGATCGGGCAGGAAATGGTTAAAAATTCAACTTCCTGCACATCAGTGTCAGAGGTTATGGATTAAATCAATAAAAGGAATGTAAAATCCACACCAAGCACTTTCCTTCCCCAAAAGGTAAAAAATCCACAACCCAACAGCCAAAATCCCAAATGTCCCCTGGAAAACCCTGAATCAGGAAGGAAATGGTTAAAAATTCAATTTCTTGCAACCCAGTGCGGGCGGTTCTGGATTAAGACAATAAAAGGAACATAAAATTCACAACAAGCACCTTCCCTTGCTCTCCCAAGGGTAAAAAATGCACAACCCCGCAGTGAAATCATCCCAAATCCAACCCAAACCCTGTGGAAAACCCCAAAAGAGCTGGAAATGGTTAAAAACTCGACTTTCCCCAGCAATTGCAGCTGGAGTCAATAAAAGGAAGATAAAGGGCCCGGGAGCTCTTTGTTGGGGTCAGGCCTCGCCTTGGGGTCGCTCTTCCCAACGGGAATTCCGCGGGAACGGCCCCAAAGCCCCAACAATGGGGTGGGGCTGCACTTGGGTTGGGTTACAGCAGGTGCAGGGCAGGTGCAGAACGGGGAGAAATCCCAAAAAAAAGAGAAAATTGGATTAGTGGGTAGGGACAGGTATGAGTTTAGTCATTCAATTGGGATTTTAGCCATAAAATCATTGTTTTTAATCCTAAAATCATCATTTTAGACAAAAAATCACGTGGTAGTTTTGATCCTAAAATCATCATTTTGATCATAAATCCATCACTTTAATCCTAAAGCTATGGGATAGTGTTAATCCTAAAATCATCCTTTTAATCCTAAAATCATCCTTTTAATCCCAAAACCACAGGATGGTTTTGATCCTAAAACTGTAATTTTAATCCTGAAATCATAATTTTTAGTCATAAACCCATAATTTTAATCATAAAATCATGGGGTAGTTTTGATCCTAAAGTCATCATTTTGATCATAAAGTCATCATTTTAATCATTAACCCATCATTTTAATCATAAAGCAAATCATCCTTTTAATCCTAAAATCATCCTTTTAATCCCAATTCCTTCCCAATCCAGGAGGGTTTAAACTGGGAATTCTCAGGGATATTTTTGGGGCAGGAGTGAAAAATTCCCAAAAGTTTTTCCAGGGAGTTTGATCTGAATTTCCCTTTAACAAAACCCCAAAAATCTGGGATGAATTCTCCTTCCTTATCAATCCCTCCCCAGTGGCACAGATCCCATAAATCTGCTGGAACAAGGAATTTTTCTGAGGGATTAAGGTCCTTCCTCTGAATTTCCATCCCTATTTAAATATGGGATTAAAGGGGATCAGAGCCACCTGCCTGGAAACAAATATGGGAATGATCCATGCAAATCCCAAGGGATGGGATTTGGGATTGCAGGGAAAAGAGGGGCCTGGGCCACGTCTCATCCCACTAAAATCAGAATTGATGCAAATTCCCAGATTTCCAGATTCCAGCTGCAGCTCTGAGCTCTGGGTTGGGGTTTTTGGGGGATTTTAACCCTGATTTATCCCTGAATCTTCCTGGATTTGGGGTGGGAAAGGCTGAACCCCAATTTTTCCCTGACATCTCTCAGATTTGGGTGGGAAAGGCTCAAATCCCAATTTACCCCTGAATCCTCTCAGATTTGGGGTGGAAAGCTCAGACACCAAATTTATCCCTGAATTCTCTCAGATTTGGGGTGGAAAAGGCTGAAATTCCAATTTATCTCTGGATCTTCCTGCATTTGGGGCGGGAAAGGCTGAAACCCCTTGAAAATTCAATTTTCCCTTGAATCCTCTCAGACCCAGGATGGGAAAGGCTGAAACCCCAATTTCCTCCGAAACCTCCTGGATTTGGGGTGGCACAGCCCCATCCCAGGCGGGGCCCTTTGCAGCAGGAAGTATCAGGTGACAATCTGGTGACATTTTGGTGACTCAGCTGTTAAAAAAAACGCCCAAAAACAACACAAGGGAGGTCACGGCCCCGGAAAACGTCCCCAAAATCCCTTTTTGGGGCTAGGGATCGGTGGGCAGGATGTCCCCGCGGTGATCGGTGACTGAGGGGCCGCGGGCGCTGCTGTCCCCTCCCCGGACAGCGATGTCCCCTCCCGGTGGCGCTGGCGCTCCTGAAACCCGGGTTGGGTTATCGGGGCTGGGCTGGGCGGGAGTGCCAGGGCGGTGACACCGGGGTGACACGGGCCTGCAGAGACAGACACGGCTCTGACACTGCTGGGACACCGCGGTGACTCTGATGTGACACTAGGGTGACACTGAAGTGACACTGATGTGACACCAGGGTGACACTGAAGTGACACTGATGTGACACCAGGGTGACACTGGCCAGCAGGTCCCCAGAGTCCCCAGGCTGTGACATCACTGTGACATTGATATGACGTCATTGTGACACTGCTGTGATGTCACTGGGGCACTGCTGTGACACTGTGACATCACCGTGACACCGATATGATGTCGCTGTGACATCCACCAGAATTCCAGAGCTTTTTTCATTCCCCTCTTTTTAAAAAAATCTCTTTTTCCTTAAACGCCTCAAGGATTTATCCCGTTGTTTTCCCTAGATTGTTTGAAAATCCCAAATAAATATCTGGGAATTTGAAGGATCGGGAAAAAGGAAAAACACAGGGAAAGGTAGGGAATTCCAGAGGGATTTCCCAATTTCTCAAGGATTTATCCCATTAATTTCCTAGGATCATGTGAAAACCCCAAATAAAAATCTGGGAATTTGAAGGAATTCTGAAGGAAGAACATGGAACAGGAGGGGAAAACTGCCCAGAATTCCAGAGGCATTTCCCAATTTCTTCATTCTTTTATCCTTAAAACCCCTCAAGGATTTACCCCATTATTTTCCCTGGATGTTTTGAATATCCCAAATAAATTTCCCTGAGCTCGTTTCACTTGCAAAGGAAATCAGGGACGCTTTAAATCCCAGCAGGAAGATGGAATTCCAGGCAAAATTATTCAAATCCACATTTTTCCCTGCCAAAATGCTCATCCCTGGCACCTGCCACACTTACTTTTTGCCACGTGCTGCCCTAATTAATATTTAATTATGTAAAATCTGATGTTAATTAGGAGAGCCAATGATTGCTTCTGCTGCTTCCCAAAGGTGAGTTCAAAAATCCCAGGAAAAGGAAGAAAATGTGGAAATAAAAAGGAATTTCTCTGCCCTGGGAGTTTTAAGGCAGACAAAATAATTATTAAATTTCAAATCATGGAATTAGGGTGGAGTTAGAGAATTTTTCCTGTTGGGATTTGGGATTTTGGGAATTATTTTTGGGATAGGCAGAATACAGAGCAGAGGAAGCGAAATTCAGTGAACATGGAGCTGGGGGATTGGAAAATTCCTGAATTTTGAGATCTCGGCCTTGAAATTGGCATCTCCCCCTTCCCAAATATTCCCAAAGATTTTCCAGCCTGGATCTGGGTTAAACTGCCCCTTCCCAGGGCCGAAAACAATTCCCAAATTTCCTCTTCCATCCTTTCCAGCTCCATCCTGTGCCAGGAATTACCAGGAAGGACTTGGAATGATCAGGAATTATCAGGAATTCTCACCCCAGGCCCCAAAACCATTCCCAAATTTTCTCTTCCATCCTTTTAAATTCCATCCCGTGGCAGGAATTTCCAGGAATAATCAGAAATTTCCAGGAATAATCAGGAAGTACCAGGAATTCTCACCCCAGGCCTCAAAACCATTTCCAAATATTTTCCATTCTTTAAATCTCCATTCCACTGCAGAAATTACCAGGAATTCCCAGAAATTCTCAGGAATTCCCAGGAATTATCAGGAATTTTCACCCCACAGCTCCCGACCTGGCACAAGGCTTTGGGATGGATCCCAAAACCCCCCAACCCTCCAGCCCCATCCCAAAAAAGCATCCCCAGAAAAGCTTGGGAAGCAGGGGCTGCCTAACCCCAGCAGGATTTAAAAGAAAAAAATTGGGACTTTTCAGCTCCCATCAGCCTGGACAGGGATCAAACTCCCAAAAAAGGGGAAAAGGCCAGATCCCAAAAACTGGGAGGGATTTTTGGCTCCTTCCCCATCCCGAAATTCCAGAAATTCAGGAGTTAACTCTGTGCCTGCACCTTTTATTTGCCTTGGATTTGCCCCAAGTTTGAGTCACGGAGTTCAAACAAAGGAAAAAAAAAAAAAAACCAACAAAAAACCCCAACCCTTTGTGTTTCATATCCCAAATATCCCTGGGAAAGGGGAATTTGGGGAATAACGAGGGCACATCTTTGTTTTATCCCAAAAACCCCTTCAGGATGTGTTCAGAGCATTAATTAATCCAAATTTTCAGGGGCTGGAATTAATAAATGATGACAAAATTCTGGATTTTCAGCAGCTCCATGGAAGTGCTGGCGGTGGGAGCGGGGTTTTTATAGGATCAGGCTCCCAAAGGAACGTCAGGAATGTGGGGTGGAAACAGTGCAGAAAAATAGAGAAAAATCTGGATTATTTTTCCTCTGAAAGAGAGCAGGAAAATAGAGAAAAATACGGATTTTTTCCCCATGAAATAGAGCAGAAAACCAGAGAAAAATCTGGATTTTTTTGCTCTTCCCCCCCTGAAATAGAGCAGAAAAATAGAGAAAAGTTCGGGTTTTTTTTTCCCTGAAACAGGGCAGAAAAGAGAGGAAAACCTGGATTTTCCCCCTGGAAGCAAGCAGAAATACAGAGAAAAATCGGATTTCCCCCCCTTTTTGCCTCTGAAAGAGATCAGAAAACCGAGAAAAATCCGGATTTTCCCCTCTGAAACAGGGCAGAAAAATAGAGAAAAGTCCGGATTTTCCTCCCTGAAAGAGCGGAAAAATAGAGAAAAATACGGATTTTTTTTTCTCCCTTTTCCTGTTGAAAAAAAGCAGAAAATACGGACTTTTCCCTCTGAAACAGAGCAGAAAACCAGAGAAAAATCCAGATTTTTTCCCTTTCCCCCCTGAAACAGCAGGAAAGCGATAAAAGCGCGGGCTTCCCCTTCCCCTCAGGGATCCCATGGAAACCGGGCCCGGATCCGGAGCCCGCGGCCTTTTCCGACTCCCTCAGGAGCTCCGGGAGCGGCCCCGGCGCTTTGGGCTGGGACTGAGGGGAAAAAACCCCAAAGCGCCGTGAACCCTGCAGGGTTTTATCTTTATTTGTCCTGCAGAGCCCAAAGAAAGCCGGCCTGCGTGGGGAATAACCGGGGCAGCCTTGGGGCTGCACCCCGACTGCGAATTCTGGGCTCCGGGGGGATCTGAGGGATTTTTGCAAGGATTTGAGGGAACGTCTGTATTACTTGAGGGATTTTTTAAGGACTTTAAGGATTTTTGGAGGATTTAAAGGAGCCTCTGGATGATTGATTTGAGGGTTTTTTTGAGAGATTTTAGGGATCCAGATTTTTAGTCTGGATGATTTCGGGGATTTAAAAAAATTATTTTAGGGATCTTTAGAGGATTGTAGTGATTTTTGGAGGATTGTAGAGATTTTTGGATGGCTTTAAGGATTTTAAAAAATTATTTTAAGGATTTTTAGAGGACTTTAGGGATCTTTGGATGATTTTAGGGACCTTTGGAGGATTTTGGGGACCTCAGGATTGCTTTAGGAACCTCTGGAGGATTTTAAGGAACCTCTGGAGGATTTTAAGGAACCTCTGGAGGATTTTAGGATGAATTTAGGGATATTCAGTGGTGCCAGACCTCACAATAATAATTGTTATAGTTTTCCTCCCTGGGCTTTCAGCCCTTTCCAAGCAAATCCCCAAAATCCAAGATCTCAATAAAATTCCCTCTCTCCAGCCACATTTTAAGAAAGATTCCCACATTTTTTGGCTCTACAGGAAGAGCAGGGTTTGGGTTGTTCCAGGTTCTCACCAAGGTGGAAATCCCTGATTTTCCACCAGCTCAGGGATCCCTCAGAGTACTAAAATCCAGGAATATTCCAACATTCCAAGTTCCCTACAAACCACCCAAGATGTGATCCCAGACAACACCAACCACAACACATCCCCGAGATTCCAGAAAATTGGGAAATAAGTGATTTATCCTTATATTTTCCAATGGGAATTCCCTCTCAAACAGCTGCATCCATGGCTGGGAATTTCCACGAATCACCAGAAAACTGGGAAATACCTCTTTTAACCGTTTTGTCCCTCAAGAAGTTTCCCTGTTATAATTCACCCCAAGCACCTCAAAATCCAGGATTTTTCACACATTTTGCTCCTGAATGCCCTAAAAAAAAAAAAAATCCCAATCCAAGAATCCCTCAGGAAAAAAAAATAAAAATCCTTCCTTAGGAGAGGATAAAGTCCAACACTTACTTGTGGCGCCCAGATCTCTTTGTCCTTGAAACTCCAACAAAACCCAGGAGAAGAGGCCAAATCCTGATCCCAAAAGGAAAAAAAGGAGGGAAAACGAGGTGGGAATGGGAGCTGCCGATGGAATTTGGGATTTCTTCCTGCTCTGTTATCTCCAGGGAACGCTGGTGGAAATCTTTGCCTGGTACAGTCGGAGCCTCTGCTTCACAGGCCAGGAATTTTTACTTTGAATAATTTTTAACTTCGGCTCCCGGCGAGGAAAATGCTCCAAGGCTCTGCTTGGTTGGGTTTGTTATTTATTTCATGGGAGAGGATTTTTTATTGAGCGGGGAAATGGGGGAAATTCTCCTTTTTCCCCCATCGTTTCCCAGCTTTCAGGGGTGGAAGGGATGAGGGGAAATGATTGGAACAATTTTCCTGGAAAAATGAGGAGATAACAGAGCTGGGAGAGAGGATCTTCAGGAACTTTAATCCTCTGAGCTCCGTTTGTTTTCTGCTTTGTTTTAAAATATAAATAATTTTCCTGGCCTGTGGCTGAAGCAGCACAATCCCCTCAGAGGTGCTGAAACAAAAATAATTCACAATTGTGATAGTGAAATTGGTAAAAACACCGATTTATTGTTATTTTTATTCTTTTTACCTCTTTGAGGGTTGAAATTCAGACACGTTCCCCTCACAAACTGGGAGAAATCACCATTAAACACAAAGGAAATAGAAAAAAATCAGGCCAAGGAAAAGGCCCAAATCTCCTCAGAAGGGCTGAAACAAAACTCATTAAGAAATGTGATCATTGAAATTGGTAAAAAGAACAATTTACTGTTATTTTTACCTCTCTGAGGGTTGAAATTCAGACATATTCCCCTCACAAACTGGGAGAATTCACCTTAAAACAAAAAGGAAGTTCTAAAAACTCAAAGCCAAGAAAAAGGGCCAAAATTGCCTCAGAGGTGCTGAAATGAAACTAATCAACAATTCTGATCACTGAAATTGTTAGAAACTACAATTTATTGCTATTTCCACTATTTTTACCTCTTTGAGGGTTGAAATTCAGGCACATTCCCCTCACAAATGGGGAGAATAAAACACAAAGGAAATTTTAAAAACTTCAGGCCAAGGAAATGGCCCAAATCCCCTCAGAAGGGCTGAAACAAAACTAGTTAACAAATGTGACCATTGAAATTGGAAAAAACACCAATTTTACTGTTATTTTTATTATTTTTACCTCTCTGAGGTTTGAAATTCAGGCACATTCCCCTCACAAACTGGGAGAATTCACCTTAAAGCACAAAGAAAATTTTTAAAAATCCCGGCCAAAAAACAAAAGGTCCAAATCCTCTCATCTCCCTTAGGAAGGCAAAAAAGTGAGAAAATTTGGATTAGACCCCAAACTGCACCCGGACTCCTCATAAAATAACTTTTAAACCAACAGAGGTGGAAATAACCTCCGTTGAATAAGATGAATTTTTACAGTATTTTCCCACCTGAGAAGAGGAAATTGAGGAAGGAGCTGGAACAAAGCACAGCAGGAAAATGGAACTGGGTGACTTTTGTGGGGATTTTCCAGGATTCTGTGAGGAATTCCATGAAAAAATTTGATTTCTAAGGGACGTTTTCCTCCCAGGATGAGGAACCCGCAGCAGATCCCCGCAAAAATCAAAATATCCTATCCCAAACTTGAAGAATTTGCACCCCATCCCTGTTTTTTACTCTCAGGCTCCCTCCCAGATAAGAAATTTATTTATTTTGTTTATTCCTACCCCAAATCCCAGTAGAAAAACTCTTTTTTTTTTTTTNTGGGGAGAATAAAACACAAAGGAAATTTTAAAAACTTCAGGCCAAGGAAATGGCCCAAATCCCCTCAGAAGGGCTGAAACAAAACTAGTTAACAAATGTGACCATTGAAATTGGAAAAAACACCAATTTTACTGTTATTTTTATTATTTTTACCTCTCTGAGGTTTGAAATTCAGGCACATTCCCCTCACAAACTGGGAGAATTCACCTTAAAGCACAAAGAAAATTTTTAAAAATCCCGGCCAAAAAACAAAAGGTCCAAATCCTCTCATCTCCCTTAGGAAGGCAAAAAAGTGAGAAAATTTGGATTAGACCCCAAACTGCACCCGGACTCCTCATAAAATAACTTTTAAACCAACAGAGGTGGAAATAACCTCCGTTGAATAAGATGAATTTTTACAGTATTTTCCCACCTGAGAAGAGGAAATTGAGGAAGGAGCTGGAACAAAGCACAGCAGGAAAATGGAACTGGGTGACTTTTGTGGGGATTTTCCAGGATTCTGTGAGGAATTCCATGAAAAAATTTGATTTCTAAGGGACGTTTTCCTCCCAGGATGAGGAACCCGCAGCAGATCCCCGCAAAAATCAAAATATCCTATCCCAAACTTGAAGAATTTGCACCCCATCCCTGTTTTTTACTCTCAGACTCCCTCCCAGATAAGAAATTTATTTATTTTGTTTATTCCTACCCCAAATCCCAGTAGAAAAACTCTTTTTTTTTTTTGCTGGCAGTGCCAGCTGAGCCCCACCACAGATATCCCGGTGTTTTTATGGTGTTTGTCCTTGTTAAAGTCAAATTTAGTCAATTTTTTTTCCCTCTCAGCACCTGCCCTTTTCCACTTTGGGAGCTGCCGAGCACCTGCACAATTAAAGCTTCATTAAAACTGAGTTTTTTAATTGCCTCTGGGTCGTTGGAGCAGGAAAAACAGCTGGAAAAAAGTCTTGGACATGGTGAGGAAGCAGCAAAAATTCCATGTTTTCCTGTCAGTTTTACTGTTTTGTTATTTTATATACTCACCATGGTGAATGTGGAATTCACCAAATTGGAAGTGTCCATCCTCAATAATGAACTGGAAATGGAGAATAAGTAAGGATATTCCAGAGAAAAAGGGAAGAATAGTAATGATAAATAAGGAATAACAACAAATAAAATTCAACAATAATAGTAATAATAATAATAATCATCGTCATCATCAGGATATTCCAGAGAAAAATGGAAGAATACTACTAATAAATAAGGAATAAAAATAAATAAAATGTAATAATCATAATAATGGGATAATAAATAAAACTGAATAATAATAGGATATTTCAGAGAAAAATGGAATATTGATAATGATAATGGAGTAACAAAAATTTTAATAAGAATAGAAACAATAATCAGGATATTCCAAGAAAAAGGGAACTATCCCCTCAAAATACAAATTATCACAGCTCTTAACATTTACTCAGAGTTTTTTGATAAATTAAAGATATTTTGAAAGGTTTTTCTAAGTCTTGGGGAAACTTTTTTCTTCTGCCAGGAATTTTTTTGGAGCTGGATTTGTCCTGGCCAAGCAAACAGCCCCAGCAGAGCGCAGCTTTTCATCAGCACCCATAAAATTGAGTATTTTTTATTGGATTTCTGGCAACGCCCGGGAACGTTTGGTGCTTATCAGGCCCAGATAAGATAGCAGAGCTTGGGCTCGGCTCATTAAAGCCCGGCCTGGCAGTGGCAATTAACGAACTGGTTTTTTCCAGGGATGAGCAGATCCACAGGATTCCCGGGAAAAGCGCGGGAAAAGCTCCATGCCCTGGGCCAAAATCCTGGGATTTGCTGATCCAGAGGAAATTAATGAATTCACTTTTTCCAGAGATCCCACAGGATGAGCAGCTCCAGAGGATTTCCTGGGAATTATTGGAAAATTCTGCTCCCAGCTCAACTTCCCTGGGTCAAAATCCTGGGATTTGCTGATCCAGAGGCAATTAGTGACCTGTTGTTTCGCAGGGATTCAGGAGGATTCACCTGTTCCTGGGAATTATTGGAAAATTGAGCTCCAGTTCAATTTCTCTGGACTCTCTTTGCCTTCTACTCCCCCCAGTGGCCACAGCTCCAGGGATTTCCAGGGATGAAATGAAAAGAAATTGATGAAATTAACAAGAAATCCATGAAATAAAATTTTAAAAATTCCGTGAAATTGAAGGGAAATCTATGGAATTAAAAAGAAATCCAAAAGAAATCCATGGAATTGAAAGGAAATCCATGGAATTAAAGGAAATCCATGCAATTGAAAGGAAATTAAGAGGAAATCTGTAGAATTAAAAAGAAATCCAAAAGAAATCCATGAAATTCAAAAGAAATTCCAAAGAAATCAGCAACAAATCAACAGTGGAAATGACATCGCTGGGAAGACAAGTTGGGAATTGCAGTGGGAATTTCCCCAATCCCAACCCCAAAACCCTAAATCCAATCCCAGTGGGGAATTGGGAGGGAGAAAGGGAATTAAAGCCCAGCTTTACCTGCTCGATGTAAACATCTTAATTAAGCCTGTGCTAATTGCTCCCTCCTAATTAAAGCTCTCCCAGTTCCAGAGCCTCTGGAATTGCAGCTCCTGGAATTTATGGATTTAAGGAAATTTCCCTGCTCAGCTCTCCCTGAGGGCCAGCACAGGCTTGGAATTTGATTTTCCCAACATTTTTTCCCTGTTTGATTTTCTAATCGACTCTCAAAAAAGCTGAAAAGCCAAAAAATAAAAGTTTAAATCTCTTTATTTTGGCACTGTTTACAAAGGTACAAATGCAGGAAATATTGGGGGGTTAAAACCGAGTTTTAAAGCACAATTTTATTGTTTTCAACCCAAAGCAGCACTTCGGAAAAGGAATTTAATGGTGGAAAGGAAGGAGAAACCCAGAAAAGTCAAAATGAACCCACAGAACCAAAGCTGAAACCCAACCCAAACTAACCCTACAAAGCTCAACCCCAAACCCAAAACTAAACCCATAAAACCAAACTAACCCAACAAAATTGAACCACAAAGCCCCAAATTAAACCCAAACCTTAACCCCAAATCCAAATCTAAACCCACCAAACTCAAGCACAAACCCAAACCCACAAAACCCAAACCCCACAAAATTCAACCCCCAACCAAACCTAAACTCAAAAAATCAAACCCCAAAAC
>WBNQ01044689.1:15694-29100 GCA_013401375.1 Spizella passerina
ATATTTTGAAAGGTTTTTCTAAGTCTTGGGGAAACTTTTTTCTTCTGCCAGGAATTTTTTTGGAGCTGGATTTGTCCTGGCCAAGCAAACAGCCCCAGCAGAGCGCAGCTTTTCATCAGCACCCATAAAATTGAGTATTTTTTATTGGATTTCTGGCAACGCCCGGGAACGTTTGGTGCTTATCAGGCCCAGATAAGATAGCAGAGCTTGGGCTCGGCTCATTAAAGCCCGGCCTGGCAGTGGCAATTAACGAACTGGTTTTTTCCAGGGATGAGCAGATCCACAGGATTCCCGGGAAAAGCGCGGGAAAAGCTCCATGCCCTGGGCCAAAATCCTGGGATTTGCTGATCCAGAGGAAATTAATGAATTCACTTTTTCCAGAGATCCCACAGGATGAGCAGCTCCAGAGGATTTCCTGGGAATTATTGGAAAATTCTGCTCCCAGCTCAACTTCCCTGGGTCAAAATCCTGGGATTTGCTGATCCAGAGGCAATTAGTGACCTGTTTTTTCCCAGGGATTCAGGAGGATTCACCTGTTCCTGGGAATTATTGGAAAATTGAGCTCCCAGTTCAATTTCTCTGGACTCTCTTTGCCTTCTACTCCCCCCAGTGGCCACAGCTCCAGGGATTTCCAGGGATGAAATGAAAAGAAATTGATGAAATTAACAAGAAATCCATTAAATAAAATTTTAAAAATTCCGTGAAATTGAAGGGAAATCTATGGAATTAAAAAGAAATCCAAAAGAAATCCATGGAATTGAAAGGAAATCCATGGAATTGAAAGGAAATCCATGGAATTAAAGGAAATCCATGCAATTGAAAGGAAATTAAGAGGAAATCTGTAGAATTAAAAAGAAATCCAAAAGAAATCCATGAAATTCAAAAGAAATTCCAAAGAAATCAGCAACAAATCAACAGTGGAAATGACATCGCTGGGAAGACAAGTTGGGAATTGCAGTGGGAATTTCCCCAATCCCAACCCCAAAACCCTAAATCCAATCCCAGTGGGGAATTGGGAGGGAGAAAGGGAATTAAAGCCCAGCTTTACCTGCTCGATGTAAACATCTTAATTAAGCCCGTGCTAATTGCTCCCTCCTAATTAAAGCTCTCCCAGTTCCAGAGCCTCTGGAATTGCAGCTCCTGGAATTTATGGATTTAAGGAAATTTCCCTGCTCAGCTCTCCCTGAGGGCCAGCACAGGCTTGGAATTTGATTTTCCCAACATTTTTTCCCTGTTTGATTTTCTAATCGACTCTCAAAAAAGCTGAAAAGCCAAAAAATAAAAGTTTAAATCTCTTTATTTTGGCACTGTTTACAAAGGTACAAATGCAGGAAATATTGGGGGGTTAAAACCGAGTTTTAAAGCACAATTTTATTGTTTTCAACCCAAAGCAGCACTTCGGAAAAGGAATTTAATGGTGGAAAGGAAGGAGAAACCCAGAAAAGTCAAAATGAACCCACAGAACCAAAGCTGAAACCCAACCCAAACTAACCCTACAAAGCTCAACCCCAAACCCAAAACTAAACCCATAAAACCAAACTAACCCAACAAAATTGAACCACAAAGCCCCAAATTAAACCCAAACCTTAACCCCAAATCCAAATCTAAACCCACCAAACTCAAGCACAAACCCAAACCCACAAAACCCAAACCCCACAAAATTCAACCCCCAACCAAACCTAAACTCAAAAAATCAAACCCCAAAACGCAAAATTAAACCCACAAAACCCAAACTTCAACCCAAAGCTCAACCCCAAACCCAAACTAAACCCAACCCCAAAACCCAAAACCCAAAAACTCAACCAGGAGTTCACAGCAATGACAAAGCTGAACCACACCCCAAAAATGAGTAAAAATTTGGGGATTTCAACATTTTCTGGGTAAAAATTTCAGGATTTTGGGTAAAAATCTTGGGATTTTAATTTTCTGGGTAAAAATCACTGAGAAAAACTCGATTTTAATCACACACAGAATTAGATTTTTAGATGTTTACACAAATCCCACTTTTAATGTCACAAATCCCATTATTAGACAACAATTAAAGAAAATCCCACACGAGAAGAGACAGAAAAAGGAGCTGATCCTTCAATAAATTAAAATCTCAGCAATTAAGCAGGACAGGAATTAACACACAGGAATTCCCAGCTCCAGAGGTGCAATTCCTTCGAATTATTTGCATAGTTCCTCCTTTTTTTTCCCCCTTTGGAACCCAGAAAATCCTCAGGAATTTGGAAAATCCTCAGGAATTCTGAATTCCAGGATAAAACCTTCCTACTTGGGAAGGGAAAAAAATCTCAGCAGCACAAAAAAATGGAAATGATCAAAATAAATTCCAAATTGGAATTTCCCAAATCCTCAAAAAAATGGGAATTTCAACTGGAATTCCTTGGCCAGGAGGAAAAGAACTTCATTTCTCATAATAAAGAGGAAAAATTTGGAATTTTTTGGCACAGGAGCCTCTCCATGATTTGGGTTTTATCCCTAAAAATTCCACCAAAACCTCATTGTTTTTTATGGAGATAAAAGCAAATCCAGCTGCCCCAAAATTCCCAGAAAAAATGGGATTATTCCATGGGATAAATGGATTTCTTCCCATCCCAAATTCTCCTCTTGGAAGGTTGGAACCCCAGGGAAATGTGGATTCCTCAAGTGGGAGGCAGATCCAAGAGTTCTGGTCTCATTTTCCCATTAAAAAATTTGGGAAAAAAGGGGAGAAGCAAAGTTCCCATTCCCATCCCTGGCAGGGAATGCTGAGGAGCCAAAGGATTTCTGTGGGAATGCTCAGAGCTGGAGTTCAGGGGTGACAGAAATTCCAGGGATTTGGGACGGATCCCAGAACCAGGAGGAAGAGTTGGAATTCCAGTGGGTGACAGAGAAATTCCAGATATTTGGGATAGATTTGGGATGGGTTTGGGACGGATCCCAGAACCAGCCCAGCCAGGGGGAAAATAGTTGGAATTCCAGGGGGTGACAGTGACTTTTCCATGGATTTAGGATGGATTTAGGACTTCTCCACAGATTTAGGACCCTCAGGCTTGGATGGAAAAGCTGCAGGAGAGAGACCCAGCCAGGAAAAAAAATCCTTTTCCAGCTCTTTGAACTTCCCAAAATTCCTCAGGCAGGAATGAGATCCATGGGAGAAGCTGAGGCTGCCTGGAACTGGGGAATGCCTCTGGAGCTCAAATTCCAGCGATTTCCCACACCAAAATCCCATTTTTCCACTGGCAGGAGTTGTCCCGATCCCTGTGGCTCATCCCAAAAATCCCTGAATGCCCCAAAAGCAGGAATTCCCAATTCCAGGAATGGATTATCCCTTGGAGTGCATTTAATCCAAGGACTGAGCTGGAAAAATTCCCCAAAAAATCCCAAGATTTGGGATCAGGCCTGGATTGAGCACCAGGAGAGCTCCCAGTGGGATGTGGGATTTGCTTCCAAAGGATTCTGCATCTTAATTATTGTCATAATTAATTAGCATGGTTAGTTAGCATAATTAATTAGCATAATTAATTGCTGTCCCAGGTTAAAGCAGTGGCACTTGAGAGGATCCCTTTGCCAAGCGTCCAGCCCAGGATGGATCCACACCCCAAATCCCAGCTCCAGTTTTGGGGGCACATCCCAAGGAAAATTCCCCAAATTCCTGAAGGATTCTCTCCACAAGTCCCCAAATCCTTCAGGAATTCTCCCCAAACACCAAAAATCCCCCAAATCCTTCAGGAATCCCCCCATCCTGGGGCAGGAACCGCCAGAGCAGCACCAGGACCCTCCAAAGCCCCCGAATGTCCCCGGGCTGGCACCGCCAAGAGCTGGGGGTGAGATCTGGCACAAACCCTTTGGGGCTCCAGTGGGATCTGGCACAAAGCCCTCGGGGCTCCTGTGGGATCTGGCACAAACCCCTCGGGGCTCCTGTGGGATCTGGCACAAACCCCTCGGGGCTCCTGTGGGATCTGGCACAAACCCCTGGGGCTCCCGCGGGGACTGGCCACAAACCCTCGGGGCTCCTNGTGGGATCTGGCACAAACCCCTCGGGGCTCCTGTGGGATCTGGCACAAACCCCTCGGGGCTCCTGTGGGATCTGGCACAAACCCTTGGGGCTCCTGCGGGATCTGGCACAAACCCCTCGGGGCTCCTGCGGGATCTGGCACAAACCCCTCGGGGCTCCTGCGGGGCCAGCAGCTCCCAGGGTGTCCTGGGGACGCTCGGGCTCGGGCTCACACGTTGCTGACCCGGCTGTCGGCGGCGCCGGGCGGGACCAGGGAGCGCTCGCGGCGGACGTAGCGCGGCTTCCGCACTGCGGGACAGAACAGCCCAGAAACACCCTGGGAATGGGGTCCCACAGGGGATTCCCAAAGGAGACAGGGGTGGGCTGTGGGGGGACTGAGGTGCAGTGGGGTTTGGGGCTGGGGTTGTGTTTTGTGGTTTTTAACCCCACAAAACCCAACCACAAAACCAAGCCTAAATCCCCAAAACCCAATCCCCAAACTAAGCCCGCAAAACTCAACTCCTAACCCAAAGCTAAACCCACAAAACCCAGCCCCAAAACCCAACCAAAAAAAAAACCACCCAATCCCAACCCCACCAAACCCAACCAGAACCTCCCAAATGGATTTCCCAGCAGAAATCCCATCAATATTTTGCCCTGCATGAATTAAAGCAACAAATCCCATTAGAAAAATCAAATCCCATTGATTTCTGTTCCTTATCCCGGGAATTTTTGGGATTTTCCCTTTATTTTTAGCACATTCCAGGGGAAACTTCCTCACCTGAAGAAGCTGGAGGAGAGATCATGGATGCCTGTGGAACAGAAGGACAATGTCAAAAAACCCCACATTTTAACAGTTCTTCTTTAAAAAAATCTAGGAATTTTTTAGGATTCCTATAATTTTCACTGTCTACAGAGTTTTTCTTGGAAAAATAACTCTGTTTTTCCATTTTTGTCCCAGTTTGGATCCAAAGAACCCCAAAATATCTTTAATTTTATTTCAGCCTCATTCATCAATTAAGGAGTTGCTTAATAAAGTCCCAATTTAGTTAATTAAAATGGAAATTATCGTTTATGTAATGTTCTTATAAAAGCAGAATTCACTCACTGTTTCACTGGGCTGGAGAACAGATGCTAAAAAAGAAGGAAAAAAAAGATTAATTAACATTATTTTAATTAATTTGAAGGCTGGAATTGTTTACTTTCCAAAAATACAGCCAAGAAGGGAATAATTTCATGTTAAAAAAAGGAATTTTGTCTCAAAATCCAACCAAAATATTCAAAAATCCCATTTGGAGAATTTATTTGGTATAGGACTCCCAAGACTGGAGAATTTATTGGCACAAAAATGGGGACTTTCTCCACAAAATTGGGGATTTTTTTCCCCACAAAATGGGGATTTATGAGCTCAAAACTGGGATTTTCTCCACAAAATGGGAATTTTCTCCACAGAATGAGAATTTAGCAGCCCAAAATGGGAGCTGTCTCCACAAAATGGGGGATTTTCAAGGAAAAATCCTCATTTCAGTCAATTAACACAGCAAAGTTCATTAATTAATGGACAATTAAAGGGATTTTTTACCTTTGTTCCTTCTGTAGAAAATCTTTGGGAGTTTGTTGGCTCGTTTGAGGTAGAAAAAAGAAGCCACAGAAAGGATCAGGAATAAACTGAGGAAAAACGTCCCCAGAATCAGAGAGGCAGCAACTTCGGGGCCCCCTGAAAATGAAAAATGATCAAAAAACAGAGAAAATTTGGTTTTAAACAAAAATCTCTTTTTATCAAAGAATTTAATCCAAATAAAGAGCAAATTCTGATTTTTAGGGGCTGTTGGATCATCCCAGTGCCTGAAATTGAGTTTCAGTTTCAATGGCAGCTGCCAGGGATTCAATCAGTTTGAACAAATTTTAATCAATTAAATTTTGACATTAAATCACTTTCAAAACTAATTTTAACAAATTCAAACACTTTTAACTCATAAAATCCCTTTAGAAACTCATTTTAACAAATTTAATTATTTTTCATTCATTAAATCCCTTTTTAAACTCAATAAATCACTTTAAAAAATAATTTTAACAAATTCAATTGCTTTTAGACTCATTAAATTCCTTTTTAAACTCATTAAATCCTTTTTAAAACTAATTTTAACATATTTAACTCATCAGATCCCTTCCTTCAGTGCCCAAATCCTCCCAAAATTCCAAGTTCTCACCAAAGTTCTGGATGAAAGGAGAGCTCATGTTCACGTGGGAGTTCATCCCTCTGCTCCCAGCTGGGGAAAAAACCAGAAAATTTACACCAAAGATTAAAATTAATTAAATTAAATTCAAATTAATTCCAGGATGTGGAATAAAAAAATCTCCATTTTTTGCTGCCTTTTGGTGGAGTTTTTGCAGTCACTGATACCAACTGATTACAAAAAAAATTATTACAATTACTTCCAATTAATGTAATTAAATATATTTGATAAAAATGGGTTCAAAACTCACAGTTCCTGCACTCGCTGAGGTTGTGCCCAGAGGGGCTGGGCAGGGTCTCATTCCTGCACTTGATGCAGCTGCTGCTCCCATCCTCGTTCCACCTCCTGTAGCATCCTGCCCAAAAACCATGGAAAATGGATAAACCAACAAAATTCCCAATTTTCTGGCAATTCCCAGGTTTTAGAGGGGAAAAAAAGCAGAAATTCCCTTTTTTGGGGGTTACAAACAGCACCTGATTCCCCTTTTCCCACAATAAAGAGGTTTTATCCTCATATTTTATTCCTAATTGATATTCCCAGTTTTTATCCCAGGAAAAACAAAAATTTCCCAAAGGGAAAAAGGAGAAGGAATTATGAGGAAATAATATTACTTAATTAATGAATTAATTAGCACTCCCCAGCTGCTGGATTTTGGTGTTCAAGTCCAGAAAAATCTGAAAATTTTTATCCCTGCAATTCTCCAAGGCGCCAGTGATTATCCCAGAAAAATCAAATTTCCAAGGGGAAAAAAGGAGCAAAATGAAAAGGGAATAACAAAAGTCTGGGAAATTTTGATCCCTGGAATTCTCCCAGTGTTTACCCCAGAAAAATAAAATTTCCAAGGGGACAAAAGGACGAGGAATTAGAAGGGAACAGTATTAATTAATGAATTAATTTTCACTCCTCAGCTGCTGGATTTTGGTATTAAAGTGCAGAAAATCTGGGAATTTTTGTTCCCTGGAGTTCCCCAAGGCCAGCTGGGCCTCTGCCCATGGGATAAATGACCTTTAAGGGCTTTTCCAACCCAAAGGGGCTGGGCAGGGTCTCATTCCTGCACTTGATGCAGCTGCTGCTCCCATCCTCGTTCCACCTCCTGTAGCATCCTGCCCAAAAACCATGGAAAATGGATAAACCAACACAATTCCCAATTTTCTGGCAATTCCCAGGTTTTAGAGGGGAAAAAAGCAGAAATTCCCTTTTTTGGGGGTTACAAACAGCACCTGATTCCCCTTTTCCCACAATAAAGAGGTTTTATCCTCATATTTTATTCCTAATTGATATTCCCAGTTTTTATCCCAGGAAAAACAAATTTTTCCCAAAGGGAAAAAGGAGAAGGAATTATGTGGAAATAATATTACTTAATTAATGAATTAATTTGGGATTTTCCCTTTATTTTCCCCAGCTGCTGGATTTTGGTGTTCAAGTCCAGAAAAATCTGAAAATTTTTATCCCTGCAATTCTCCAAGGCGCCAGTGATTATCCCAGAAAAATCAAATTTCCAAGGGGAAAAAAGGAGCAAAATGAAAAGGGAATAACAAAAGTCTGGGAAATTTTGATCCCTGGAATTCTCCCAGTGTTTACCCCAGAAAAATAAAATTTCCAAGGGGACAAAAGGACGAGGAATTAGAAGGGAACAGTATTAATTAATGAATTAATTTTCACTCCTCAGCTGCTGGATTTTGGTATTAAAGTGCAGAAAATCTGGGAATTTTTGTTCCCTGGAGTTCCCCAAGGCCAGCTGGGCCTCTGCCCATGGGATAAATGACCTTTAAGGGCTTTTCCAACCCAAATTCCTTGGATTGATCCCAAATAATTCCTACCTGGGCTGCACTGGTGGGTGACTGGGCAGGAGCTGTTGGAATCCAACATTTCCACACAACATTCTGGGTCTGGCACCTGAGGAGAGAAATTCCCAAGGAATTCCCACTTTTCCATCGAGGAAATGATAATAAATATAAAAAATAAATTTAAAATCTCCACAGAAATTAAGGGATAATACACTTAAAACCCACTGGATTTTTTTTTCCAGCAAGAAGGAGAAAACTTGGTTTATTTCTAATTTTATTTTTATTTTATGAATCAATTTTATTTTTCTAAATCAATTTTATTTTTATATTAGATATAAATTTTATTTTAAAAAATCTATTTTATTATACTGTTAGAAATCAATTTTATTTTTCTTTTCTAAATCCATTTGATTTTTAGTTTCTAAATAAAAATATAGAAAATTTGGGATAAAAAAAAAAAAAATTAATAATAATAAAAATTAAATTAAATTCCTGGAGCACCCACTGAGTTTTCCGTGGATTTTCCTGCAACTTCTGCCACGAGCCTGGTCAGGAGAAGCACGAAGGGCACCTCCATTCCCAGGGAAAAAACAGATCTGGAGAAAATTTGGGGAAAAATTCAAATTATTTATTAATGACACTGGAAGTCTGCTTCCCTTTAAAGAAGTTTAGTGAAAAAACGGGAGAAAAAAAGGGGGTGGGAAGAGTAAGGAAACACAGATGAAAAAAGGATTATTTATTATAAAATATAATAAAATTAAATTATTTAGATTTTTGTCAATATCTGAATATTCAAAGAATAAGAAAACATAGATGAAAAAGTATTCTTGATTATAAAACCATAATAAAATTAAATTATTATTTAGATTTCTGTCAATACCTGCTTATTCAAAGAGTAAGAAAACACAGGATTATTGATTTTCAAAACCATACTAAAATTAAATTATTATTTAAAAATCGATTGTTCTTACCTAGAAGAACACCCTTGAGGAACAGGTCATAATAAAGGGGAAGTTTGGGTGGGAAAAGCCTCTTGGAAGTGCTGGATCCTCGTGCTGAAGGCCACAGCTCCCTCAGCTCAGTCCTGCCTGGATTCCCATCCCTGGAACACATCAGGACACCGAGGATTTCCGACCCCAGCCCTGCAGCCATCCCAGACTCTGATCGTTAATTTTTATTTCCATCAGCCAATAATTTTTATTTCCATCAGCCAGAGTGAATTTGGAAATATTTGATGGATCTGGAGCTGCTGGGCTTTTTTATTGAACCAGTTTGGAAGCAAAGCTGAGCTCAAAATCTACTTTAGAGCTTCTAAACACTTAAAATATTTGGTATTTTTACCTTGATTTTCACTTAATTTTAAAAATTACTTTATTCCTACTTAATTCCTTCCAAGCTCATCCCAAAATTGACAAATTTCCTACAAATTTCCTCAGGATCAAACACCCACAGCAAAATAAATTTGCCCAAAAGTGTGCTCCATGTTTGGCAGCATTTTCTATGTGGATTTGGAAAAAAAAATTTTATATATATATATATATATATATAAATATATATAAATATATAAATATATATATAAATATATATATAAAGCCTCTGCCTGAACTAGAAGATCTTTTTCCCTCAGGATTTCCCTGCCAACTCAGTTTGGGGCAGGCAGATTTCACAGCCTGGGTGTCAGGTTTGGAACAAATCCCAAATCTGGCAGCTCAGATCCCATGGGAATGAATCCCACGGGGAATTCTGCCTCTTGCTGTGCCTCAAAAGCAGCACAAACAAATCAGGAACACCGAGGGCTTCCCTCCCACTCCTGCAAGCAAAATGTTTGCATTATCTCCACAGTTTCCATTTTTCTCTGCTGCATTATCAGCATTTTTCTTGCTGGAGCTTGGGAATTACTGAGCAGCTGGGAAAGGATGGAAGTGCAGAGAAACTGTGCCTGAAATCCAGGTGGTTTCACAATTCCCTGCGTTTGAAACCACATCACACCCAAAAGCTGCTTAATTCTGAAGAGATAATAAAGCTAGAGCAGCACCAGAGAGGGCTGGAAAAGCTGAAATGAAAGAACTGAGGAGAAAAGCTGAAATTATAAAACTGAGAGAATAATTAACAGGTTTTAAACACTGAAATGATAAAACTGAGAGAAAAACAGAGGGTTGGAAAGGCTGAAATGATAAAATAGAGCAGAATCAGAGAGGTTTTAAAAGTTGGAATGATAAAACTGAGGGGAAAAGTTGAAATGATAAAACTGAGTGAAAAATTAAAGGGTTTCAAAAGCTGAAATTATAAAACTGAGAAGAATGAAAGGTTTTAAAAGCTAAAATGACAAAACTGAGAACAAAACCAGAGAGGTTTTAAAAGTTGAAATTATAAAACTGAGGAGAAAAGTTAAAATTATAAAACCGAGAGAGGAACTAGGGTTGGAAAAGCAGAACCAGAGAGGTTTGAAATACTGAAATGATAAAACTGAGAGAATGGAAGGGTTTTAAACATTGATATTATAACTTTGAGAGAAGAATGGAAGAGTTTTAAAAGTTGAAATTAAAAAACTCAGGAGAAAAGTTGGCCGTGATAAAATGCCAATGAAATGATAAAACTGAGAGAAGAATGGAAGGGTTTTAAACACTGAAATAAAAAACCAGAGAAGAATGGAAGGGTTATAAACATTTAAATGATAAACCAGAAGGGAATGGAAGGGCTTTAAAAGATGAAATTATAAAACTGAGAGAAGAATGGAAGGGCTGTAAACATTGAAATGATGAACCAGGAGGGAATGGAAGGTTTTAAGAGCTGCAAGTGCCACTCACCTGCAGGCTCCCAGGAGCCCTGTGCACCTTGCCCAGCTGCCAGCAAAGCCCCGAGGCTCCTGCTGCGCTGCTCATCGCACCAGGAACCTGCAGAGGTTTCACAAAACAATCTTTTATCAATCCCAGCTGGGGCAGGACTAGTTTTTCCAGCTCGGGGCTGAGCTCAGTCCTGCCCTTTCCACGGCTGGGGTTTTGTAACAGCGCTCAGCAATTAAAGGCTGGGTTTAATCAGAGCCACCTTAAGCCAAGCTTTGCTGCAAAAGCTGCTCCACACCTGCCTTGAGCAAACATTCATTCATATTCACTGCTGGGACACCTTCTGCTCTTACAGCACTCGCTGCAGCATGAAAAATCAGGAGGAGAGATGAATATTCCACAAGGAAAAGCGAATAATCCACAGGGAAAAGTGAATATTCCACAGGGAAAAGTGAATATTCCACAGGGAAAAGTGCTTTGGGAAGGAGAAATTCATATTATACAAGGAAAAGTGGTTTGGGAAGGAGAAGTGAAAATTCCACAGGGAAAAGTGTTTTAGGAATGGGATAAGGGAATGGGTTGGGAGGGATTTAAAGGGCTTCCAGTGTCACCTTGCTGTGCCCCCGGTGGCTCCAGGCCCTGTCCAGCCTGGCTTGGGGCATTCCAGGATGGGATATCCTTGGGATAACCAGTGCCAGGATCCCAGCAGCCTCACAGGGAGGGAATTCTGCCCAAAACCCAACCTAAACCCGCTCCTTGTCGCTTGGGATTAATCCCCCCTTGCGGTGTCACTCCACCCCTTGGACATTCCCCTTCCTGCAGCTCGGGAAGGTCACAGCGAGGTCGCCCCAAAGCTTCCCCTCTCCAGGCTCAGCAATCTCAATGTTTCTATGGCAAATTTGGGGTTTTTCATCCCTAAACGGTGCACCAACACCCGCATTATTGGGATGTGCATTTGGGGGAAGCTCAGCCAGGCAAAACACACCAAAATAATATCACCAAATCCCCACCACCCCAACAAGCTCAGACCGGCAAAAAATCCTCTTCAACCGAGTTAAATTATTAGGAAATAAAAGTTTCGGGGGGGGGGGAACGACAAGTAGAGAATTCCTTTCCAAACGCAGCTGGCCCCAAAAGCGCTGGGCAAGGAGCAGGAACAAGGGGCGACTTTTAATCCCAAAGCCTTTTAATCCTAAAGCTTTTTAATCCCAAAGCCAAACCCCTCCGACCCCGCTGGTGCCGATCTCCCTGCAGAACTCAGTGACTCCATGAGGAACCGCTGCGCGCCGCGAACAATGGGGCCCCACCCAGGGCTCGCCGCTCGCCTCGGGGCTCGCCGCCCGTTCCCCCTCCCGCTTCCTCCTCCTCCTCCTCACCTGCGGGCTCCCCCGAGCATCCCCCGCCACCGCCGAGGTTCCCGTTCGTACCCCCCGCCCTCCACCGGCGCCCAGCCCGCTGCGCCCCGCGCCACCCTGGGAGTTATAGTCCCGCGGCCACGCCCGCCTCGCCGCTTCGCCTAGCGGCCGCTCCGCCAAAAACTACAAATCCCAACAGCACCCGCGGCGCGCCCCACCTGTACCCCGCACCCCGCAGGTAAATACGCTCGCTCAGCCTTTTCGCGCGGCGCCGCGATGCCTGCTGGGAAAGCGAGTCCCGCGTTGCCGGCGGGGCGCGGGGGCGGCGTGGTGTCTGCACTACAACTCCCGGCGTGCCCCGCGCGCGCGCCGCCATTTTAGGCGTTGCCTGGCAACGCTGACGCGGCGGGAGGGAGGAGGCGGCGGGGTCGAGGCCTGTGCGCCCCAAAATCCCGGGAATTCGGGAAAATCAGGAAAATCGGGAAAAACAGCTGTGCCGGATGCGGCTGCCCCATCCCTGGCAGTGCCCGAGGCCAGCCTGGGACAGGAGGAGGTGTCCCTGCCCAGGGAAAGGGGTGGGACTGGATGGGATTCAGTATCCCACCTAAACAATTCCATAATTCCATAAAGGAAACTGTGGGGTTTATTCTCCCTAAAAATCTCCTTCTTCTGTGGTTCATTTCCCCTTACAAATCTCCTTCTTCCGTGGTTTATTTCCCCCTACAAATCTCCTTTAATGTGATTTATTTCCCCTAAAAATCTCCTTTCATGTGGTTTATTTCCCCTTTTAACCCCTTGTTATTTTGCATGCGGATGAGGAGCAGCTCCTTCCGCAATCCCAGAATTTTCCTCATTCCTTGGAGCACAAATCCATTTAAATTTGGCATTTCCAAGCCAGCTCCTGAATTCCCTCAGGGTTTTTTTTTGCTGACAAAACGTAAATGAAAACCTCAAAGGCCTCATTTAGACAAATTTGGAGCTGCTCCTCACCTTCATTTTGAGGAAAATCTGTTTTTCTGCTTAAATTATAATGGAAAACATTCCTGGAGGTTTTGGATGTCTTTTCTAAACTTTTTTAGTACTGGAAGTTGCAAATTATACACAAAATATGGATTGGCTTTGTCAGATTTTTCTTTATTTCAAACCGAGACTGCCTCGAAATGCAAATATTTGTAAAGGTAGGAGGTGAAAATGCCATGAATATTCATAAAGTATGATAACTATCCCAATTACAGCTAACGAGGTAATCTTGCTTCATTTCCATG
>WBNQ01044690.1:0-18336 GCA_013401375.1 Spizella passerina
AAATAATGGAATTGTATGCATCTTCATATCAGCACAGGACTAAGAGGCTGTATCTCCACGTGATGAAAACTTGGTCACTCTTTAAATTATTACCTTTTTCAGTACTTCTTTAAAAGCAAAATGCAGCTTTTATTTTGAGTTCCCTGGCAGATGTGGCAGCGTGCACGCCATCTTTTTGGTGTGAAATGTAGCTCTGTCTTTGGAGAAATGTCAGACAATTCTGTCATTGAGGAAATGTCAGAGACAACTTCAGGCCTACAGAAAAGTACAGAACTCTCAGTTCTGTGCCCAGGTCTGTGGCAGGAAAACTTTTCTATCAGTAGTGTTGAGCCTTGGTTTTTTTCATGCTGTGTGGGGGTGCTGTCATATGGGGAAGCACAGTCTCTTGCAGTAGAGCACCAGCACGGGGTGGTTAAGGGCTGGACACAGCACATCAGCAGCTGAGACGTGACCCTGAAGGCAAAGGGCCAAAGTAACCCAGCTTGTCTCACATTTGCTTCAGGCCCTGATCCCCAAGAAGGTCAGTGCCTGTGGGTGAGTTGAGGCTCCAGAGTCTTGTTAGGCTGCATTAACACATTTCTAAGACTGAAATCTGAGAGAATGTGTAGGGTGGCTCTTACCTGAAGCGGATTTGATCATTACTGCACTAAAGATGCTCTTAAATGTATATAGAAAATATACATAAATTTCTAAATATATAAAACCCCCGGTTGGGACATTTTCTCTGCACTGCCACAGTGACATAGAGAACCGAGTATTGAAAGCATCCTGGCTTCCCTAAGACACTTCTGGCTTTCTAACTCCATCCAACAGGCTCCTTGCCCTACAGACACAGTACTGTTGGTGTGTCCTGTCCTACCACTAGTTCTTTAAAGGGATGTTTAGTGCATATTGGCTGCTGCCTTCACATGAGGCACATCTACAAGGGGCCTTCTCCACGGTGCAAAGCAAGGCCCCAGCAGAGAGGCAGAGAAGCCAAGCCCCAACCTTTGGGGCTCCAAACCAGAGAGGTGCATCGCTCCTGGGAAGTGCTGGTGCTCCCTGGATACGACCACCTTCTCCTGAATTCTGCAGCTCCGGTCCTACTTGAGGTTAATCCTGAAAGAAGGAAGGAAAAAGTCTTGATTATGCAATTATTTGCAACTTTGAGTTACAGAGGTGCTATTTGCATGCTGCAAAGAAGGCTGCAGAAGTATTTACCCAGACAGAATCCGGCTTCCCGCAGTTACATGAATTTTTGGAATGTGATCAGTTTATGCTGAAATTATATGATGTTGGGGCTGCAGTTCCAGGGGAGGGAATTAGATGCCTCAAGGTATTCCTTCCCAAACTATATTCCTAATCCTACTTTGTTTGCTCCCTGGGAAGTATAACTTTGAAAAACATTTCTTCCTTTTGACAGAGTGGTGCTCGAATCAATATTTCAGAAGGCACTTGTCCAGAGAGAATTGTGACAATAACAGGCCCAACAGATGCAATTTTTAAAGCTTTTTCTATGATTGCACTAAAATTTGAAGAGGTAAGCAAATAATTTTTTTGTCTCTCTTCAAGTTGAAATACAAACACTGTTTGAATTTTCTCATGTTTGCTTTAATGTTAAATAGGATTTGTTTAATGTTCTATTTAATAGCAATGAAAGTGGTTATATTTTTATAAATGCTTTTGGCAGCAATGCTGAAGAAAAATAATGGATCAATTTGCAAGATGTTTGATCATTTCTTTTGCTTTTTGGAGGCTTCAGGGAAAAGCAATTGCTTCTAGTAATGTGTGCTAATGGTAGGAAAAATGTCTTGGAAAAACTCTATTCCCACTGTGGGTTTGATTTGAAAAGAATAATTGCCTAACTTTTAACTCTGTTTGTATGAATCCACTTGGTATTGATGTAAATATATGTCAAAATGAATATATAACTCATTTAACTAGATTTTTTTTATTTTAAAAACAAGCTATATGATTACCAATTACTACATTTAAGGCTTGTCCTTTAAAACCAATTAAAGACACTCAGAGTAAGTAATGCAGGAGTTCAATTCACTCTATGTGAATGTAAGTGTTCTGTGCAGATCTGTATCTAAATTGCTGAGATTTCCTTCAGTTTCATGGACTAGCTACAATTAGATATGGTCACCATTTTAAAAAGAGAATCTCACAGAAAAGGCAGCAGAGTACAGAACATGAACCCTGGTCACTCTGGAGAGGATTTAACTCCCTCTACTTTTGAAAATCATATGTCTAGTCCTGGCAGCTCTCCTATCCTCTCTGGAGAGGCAGATGCCCCTGCAGGAAGCAGTTCCCCTTCTCCTAATGGAGGAGCTTGCAGACAGGTAGACTGAGTCACCTGCACCCTGAAGCAAAGGGCAGGTCTCTCCAGGATGGATTAAACCAGAGGGATGTCAATCCCTTTCTTAAGAATTCTCATTTCTCCAAGTCAGCAAGGTTAGTCTCCACATCTCCCCTAGCACAGGGAGATGGTGGAATTGATGAAAATTGTCAACATGTGCCTTTATTTACACATGGCAAATGTTCAAATTTAGAGCAACACAACTAGAAGAGAGCTCATAAGTCACCAGATGCAGTTATCTTCTAGAATCAACTATATGGCTTGGACTTGTAACTTCACAGCATGATCAAAAACTAGTCTTTTTCCTGATACTGGTCCACAATTTCAAGTCTCTGATAATCAGACACCTTCTTTTCGCTCCTCACCTGACTTTATTCATGAACAGCTCATGCAGCTTTGTTTCAATGCCAGTACCGGCCATTAGTTTAGATAATTCTTGCCTTTCCATCCCTGAGGTTTCCCTTTCCAGATATATATTTAGAAGCTGATTTTATCCCCACACACCTTTGCTTTTGCCAGAGAGAGTGATCCAAGCACAGTCTTTCAGAGGATGCATTCCCCACCCATCTCATGACTCTAGTAGTCCCTTTCCACCTTTGTCTGGTTACATTTTATGTTAAATATCTGAGTTAATTGTGGACAGGTTGCAAATGAAGTTCCACAAAGACTTATTTAACATCATTAACAGTCCCCCGTCCTACTTATCACACTGTCATATCCCTGCCACTGCTGGAAATGACTCACCTCCTACTAGTTTAATTCTTTGCACACACCCATGCTTTGCCTGGTGGGTGTCCCCAGCTCCTGCTGAGGAGATTCCACCTCTTCAGTCTTGGCAAACATTCCTGTCAGGCTCCAGACAAATGACTTTTTTTAATACTGCAGGTGTTAATCCCATTAATATTTCTTCAGTCCTTCATGGGTTTTCAGATCTTCCTGCATGGTATTCCAAATTTTTAGTATGTTGATTAAATGTCTTAGTTTTGTGGCATGGCATATTTTATAAGAATGCTCGGGGAGTTTTTTTCCAGTTATTAATGAAATAATAATGATTTTGGGGTTTAAGCCTGCAGAACCACAAGTAATTCTATCTAACCCAATTTCAAAACCTCCTATTGTCATCTCTTTCTCCTCTTCATCTCCTACCCATCATGGACCAATCCCTGTTTCTTCTAGTTTAAGAGGTAGCTTGGTGCACAGTGCCATACCCTCCAGTCCAGAGAATCCTGGAGAGAACAGTGTCTCCGCTCTCTACAGGAAAAACATGTTCCTCATCCTGTAAAATGCTGAGAGAATCATTAGCACAGATAATCCCTGCCAGTTCCCACCAAAATGAGTACCCAGTGGAAATAATGATGCATGTTTCATACAAACATCAAACACTGCATGGCATCAGATCCCCAGCCCACCACCCAACACCATGTGGTCTTTGAAAGTGCTGTAGGTAGCAATAGGCAAAGAAAGCTGAAATTCAGGCATCTGGCTGGATTTTGCACTTACTTGCACTTGCAGGTTTTAGAGGATAGCCAGGGTTCTTCATATGAGCATTAACAAAGGAGTATTGGCAATGTCTGGAGATCAAGTACTGCTCTGAAATATCTGTATTTAGTTTTAACATAACTGGTTTGTGGTATATTTAAAGGAACAGCAGTAAAGAAACATGTATATATAATATATATTGTATATATATATATAAAATCAGTTAGGTTTACTATAAATCTTCAAGCCAATAAAATGAGGTAACTGTAACACTCTGGAGGCAAAATAAAGTTCTATTTTAAAAATTACAAATTAGCTAGCTACCAAGTGCTATTTTTCATGCATGTGCTGGAGATTTCTTCAGCCATTTATAAGATTCAGTCCAGCTCTGGTTATTGCAGCTGTGTTGAAACAGAAGAAAAAAGGTGCATGTGTGAGACTGCTGCTTTGAGGGGTTGTTTTGGTATTTGTCATGCATGCCCACATGAAGACCTTGGACCCCTAATTTCCACCCTACAGCTGTATACCCAGAGATAAGCAGGTGTAGGAAGTCCTGGAATGCTTTTGTAATGTTAGTAAAAATTTCAAAATATGTCAGAGAGATACAAAAATGAGAAAGGTTGGGTTTGTCTTGTGGTTGTTCTGTAGCCTTATATGACTCTGCTTTGACAGCCTTGCTAATGGAAGTTGCTTTTCTAGCAGTCTTATGATGAATTTACAAGCTAAGTAGGTATTTACATGAATACCTAAAGTGTTCACTGCAGGGGAGAAAGAGAGTTGTTAGAAAATGACACTAACCCAGGCAGACCCCTGGAACTGCAAGAGGGGACATTTTAGTGCAGTCATTTTTGGACTGGAGGCTGAGACCCAAGAAATGTAGCTGTAACTTCACTGGTGAAGCTGTAACTTCAGTGGGGCAGCTCTAGCTTTGCTTGTAAATCTGTAGGCACAGTTCTGTAGTCAGACCTTCTCCAGATGAGTAAGAAAATGAATTTTGGAATCCTTGTTCCTCTGTAAACATCTATGAAGCACTTGTTTGGCTCTAGGAAGAAGAAGAGAAAAGGTGATAAAAGCAGTTAGAGTGATACCTTTCTGACAAACATAAATTTCTGCCAGTGCAGCTGTGATCAATGCTGTGCTGGTCATCTCCAAGGGAGAAGCCACCTCACAGAATCCTCCTTGCTGTGGAAATTGGACAGTTTAACATTTTCTTTGAAACCAGAAAAAAAGAATTTTTTTTTCCTTGGAGGCGTGGTAGAATTCTGAGCTGCCAGGTTAGTTTTGGGAAGCCTTATGTGCTATGACCCGGGGATGCCAAGAGCTTCTGCTGGCTCTTCAGCACTTCCAGGCTCCCAGTTAGCCTGTCTTGGCTGAGGAGCAGCCCACCAAGCCAGGAGAAAGCTATACAAGGTCCAGCTGTNTGTGGTCTTTGAAAGTGCTGTAGGTAGCAATAGGCAAAGAAAGCTGAAATTCAGGCATCTGGCTGGATTTTGCACTTACTTGCACTTGCAGGTTTTAGAGGATAGCCAGGGTTCTTCATATGAGCATTAACAAAGGAGTATTGGCAATGTCTGGAGATCAAGTACTGCTCTGAAATATCTGTATTTAGTTTTAACATAACTGGTTTGTGGTATATTTAAAGGAACAGCAGTANTAAATAAATAAGAATCTCCCACTTTGAAGGATCACTGTTCTGTGGGAAAGTCCTGAGCCATCCCTACTCGGAAGCTTGCAGTTCTGAGGAGGATTTTTTTTCTGCTTGTTTCTCCTTTGTCATGTTTTTATGCTGGAATAATTCCTGTATGCACGCCATGCTGCTGACCCTCCATATTTAGATGTTGCTTTTCTTAAATAGTGAGGACAAAATAAAGAGAGCAGTGGTTTCCAGTTCCTACAAAGTGCTTTTGAAGGCAGAAATTTCAGTGAAGGCTTTGAGGCCAGGCTGCAAATGATGTGGACGTAGGAGACATGATTAAGTTTTGTGCTGTGTGGCTGAAGAGGATTATTCACCTACACATGCCTCCACCTGACACAAACATGATACAGTGAGATGTCATCTTCCAGCTGAAAAATCAGCATAACTTCATCTCAGATACATGGGTACCGCAAAATTCTGTTATCCCCCTGGCTTTATTTTGGATTGCAGTCTCTCACTGACACAGCCACTAAACAGAATTTGAGTTACTGCTGGCTGGCAGAGAATTTGGTAGCTTGGTAGAGGATTTTAGTGGATTTGGTAGCTGTCTTGTCACATGCAGCAATGCCTTGTTCCATCCAAGATTTTATTTTCTTCTCTTTTAAGCTAATTAAGGTCATACCAAGCCTTTTCTTGGATGGAAGAATGCTGCCATCAAAACTGGGAAGATACCGTAGGAGTCAGTGCTGATGTCACAGGGCTCCCACACTGGTTTAGTGAGATGTGCAGAGTTGCTTGAAGTGCTGAGTAGTTTTGTTGTTGACTGGTTTTTTTGTAATTTGGAGTCCTGATTGCACAATACAGGCACTTCTTGTTGGTTGGTTGGTTGGTTGGTTGGTTGGTTGGTTGGTTGGTTAGTTGGTTGGTTGGTTGGTTGGGCTTTTTGTGGTTTTGGTTTTTTGTTTTTTGTTAAAGTGATAGTCTTTATAAGCATAGGAAATCACATCAGTTCTGTCTGACAGAGCTCCTGTTGCGCCATAAGTGACTTCATAGGAAATGCATGTTTTCTCATCCCTGTCCTAATCTTTGGTAAAATTCCTGTGTAGAGTATAATAGCTGTGCCATGCCACCTCACAGATGAGTCTTCTCAGCTCATAGCTAGTGTTACCAAAACTCTCTGAAATTCTCATGAGTTGATGGGTAGCTGCAGTGCAGCTCGTGGCTTTTTATTTTTCCATCCTAAGTCCCCTCAACACATCCCACTGATCAGTGGAAAGATAAAATTTATCTTTTTCTCTGTGATAAAGTCTTTAGAGGGATTGTTTTGTCTTGCCTACTAGATTTTGAACAAACAAAATATATTTGAAACAATTTAAACCTTGCAACAAGTTGAAGTGCTTATGGGAGTGTATATGTAGTCTCATTGGACATTGGGATACGTGGGTGTGTTTCATTACCTGGACACAGGCAATCACTGTTCTGCTGAGCTTTTTGTACTTTGGTTACATAACCATGATGGAAAATACTTCAGAAATTGTGTAGTGCTACAAATATTTATGGACCTGCAACAAAAGAGGAATTAAATCTAGAACGTGGCAGAAGAATTATCAAAATAATCTGATTTTCTCTGCTTCAGATTATTCATGTTCTTTGTCATTCCTTTTTTTAACCATTTTCCTTTGAATCCAGTCTGGGAAGAGACATGAAATGTAGAGATGTATTACACAGTATAAATTTTCTAACTGAGGTGGTGGAAAAGAGACCAAAACAGACCAAAACAGGTTTTGGAAACCTGTGAATCCAAAAGCCTCTTTGTCTTTTCCATCTGTTTTGGCTCGTTTAGTGGCATACACCACCTCCTCCTCCTAGTCCTGCCCTCTGGTCCCACAGCATGGATCTTGCAATGCCAGACATCCAAAGGTTCTTCTGGCACAGGCAGCTTCATGCTTACAGTGTAGCACCGGCGGAGCTGTGGGGGGCTTTCCTTAGCACAAAAACCAGCCACAGCTGCTTGCACACTCCCAGATCTCCACAGACAGCCTGGGCATTTGCTGAGAGCCCTTCAGTGCTCACCAGGAGTGACAAATCCCCTGCTAATGCTGGCTGGCACTGTGATTACAGGACATCAACGCTTCGATGACAAACAGCTCGGTGACAAGCAAACCGCCTGTAACACTGCGGCTCGTCGTCCCAGCAAGTCAGTGTGGATCCCTCATAGGAAAAGGAGGTTCCAAAATCAAGGAAATCAGGGAGGTAAGTCTTGGGATGTGTGCTGGGGACACTGGCTGGCTCAGCATCCTATTGCCAGCATCATCCACTGCACTTTGCTGATCACACCAACATGAGCATGTGTCAACTGAAAAACCTGGAAAAGCCGTGGTCTGGGAGAAGCAGGGAGTCCAGCACAGCTGCACTTGTACTTTTCTTGACACTAAAGACCACATGTGAAATAGAGAAACAGCTTTACAGTGTATAAAGTCTTACATGCACAATTAAGCAAAGCAACAGTGACAAATGGCTCTTCAAGTTTGTTTTCCAGCACAGATCCCTGCCCAGCAATACTCAGGGGACCCCACGTCAAAGAGCTGCGGCCATATCCAAATTAGTTACCACCCTTACAGTCAGAGAAAAGCCCAAGCAGCACTGGGGATGCCAAGCTAGTAGATCTACTTTCTAGAAAAGTGTGATTTTCATGCTCCTTCTCTGTTTCTCCTTAATGTCACAGGTGACCTGATTTGATGCATTCCAAACACATGCAGAATTTATTTTTAGTCCAGACTTTAGCTAGAGGTATTCATTCAGTGTGCTAGGAGCCACTTTTTTGTCTAAACAAAGTACTGTCAACAATATAGCATGTGCCAAGCCAAAGATCTGATGTTTGTAATCACTCATACAAGAAAATCAGACACGTGCTTAGTTATATAGAGAAAATCTGAATAGGACATTTCAGGAAAATGGATTGTTATTCTGGAGGAAGTTACAATATTCCTTCTAAATTTGAATTCATCCCAACATGGGATGGAGTGTTGAATACTAAGATAACATGTTGATCAATTTTTTTAATTTGCCTGTATCAATAAAAAAGCTTTTGACAGGCTCTACAAAGTTGAAACTCTGTTTTTTTAATGTAAAATGAGGATCCAAGACAGTAGGTTTTAAGGAGATTTTAAGTTGATTTCTTAGTTATGTTAAAATAGAAGCAGGCATGAGTGTGAACTGTGTGCTAGTGATTGCTTAGCTATAGGTTTTACAGCTGTCCATATTTTGGATTTTATATTAAATATTGGTAACTTCACTCAGAGCACTGTGAGAATGTGCCCAAGACACAGGTTTTTAAAGGTGAGATTGGTCTGTTGGCTAAATTAAGTGACTGAAGTGGTTATTCTGGTGAGCATAGTTTCAGGAGCAATTGCCTGTAGTCAGTTACAAGGAAGTAAAAGGATAGTTTTTGGCCAGATGGGTGTTTTGATAAAGTTAATGTAGCAAGAAGTCACACTGCACATCTTCCTAAGCATAAGGGTAATGGACAAAAATATTTGTTTTTTGCTACTGATGGAAGTCAGAGAATAAACCAGATGAGCACTGGGAGTAAGTGCATAAATGACTCTGGTACTTGGAAGTCTTTTGTGCTGGATATACAGATACCCAGGAATGTACATTAAAAAGCAAAAAAAGAGGGGGAAATCAAGGAGCATCCAGCCCAAGATGTGATCTGATTTAATCATCACACAACATACTGAACAGTTGCAAAAGGAGGGGTCTTTTGTGTTCAGTCATGCACCCAGAAACAGTAGGGTTGCAGTACTATTTTTGAGATAAGATTATGAAAAAAAAGAAAGTAAAAGCATGAGGGATTAATCAAATTACAGTGAAATTCCAAAGTCTGTTATGGGGCATGGAATTGATACTTCGGCCTTAAACAGCACTACTGAACAGAAGATGAAATCAGTACATTAATCAGTCTTTGGAAAGAAGGATAACACGTGTTGTGTATAACTAGCAGGAAAAAAATTAACTCCTTGCTGACTGACACAAAGGCAATGGTTACTGAAAATACTTGTATTTTAAAGCCCAAATGCTGCATTGCATAACAGTCAGGAATAGATCTTTTGTCCAATATGTTAAAGAGCTTGGTCAACGTCAAATGCCTGCGTTTTCCTCTATTCACTGAAAAGGTCTTCTGTGTTTGTGTAATAATGTCAAGGGTTGTTTGGGCTTCCTTTTTTTTTTTTTAAACTAAAACACACTAGTGCCAAGATCAAATTTAAAAAACAGTGCAAAAAAGAATCCCAAAAGTGGCTCATTACTTTCTTGGTTTCATTAATGAACTAAAAGTTAATTTAATCAACACTAATTATGATTTAGAAGTGCTTCTGTACCGTATAGCATAAGGAAGCCTGAATTTCAACAAGAGACACAAGTCAGCCATCAGTAGATTAAAGAGCCATTTATCAGTAGATTAAAGAGTGACTCATGTGATTAGCTGAGCTTCTTCAATTACTGGGGTTTGTTTCTTCTTATTTTTTTATTATTGAAGAGTACTTCACCCTTTTCACTTTTTAGTCAGCATTGCAACTGTCAGTCTTTCAGAGGGTTAAAATGCTTCTCCTGAAGTTCAGCTCTCAGCTGCTGAGGACTAATCTCCTGGGGTGGTAGTGTTGGCAAGCTGGCTTGAATGACCAAATCCATGTCCAGGAATTTCCAAACATGCTCCAGCACATCCAGCAAAGAAAGGACAAAAAGTTTAGGGGTGCACCCCCTCTGTTGTCTTAGTGAAAGACTGGAGAGGTGCCATTGCCTGCATGGCAGTGACAGTGTCTTTGCCCTGTCTCTGCTCAAGTCCACAGGAGCGCAGGTGCAGGTGGCAGGGGACATGCTGCCCAACTCGACGGAGCGCGCCGTGACCATATCCGGCACTCCCGACGCCATCATCCAGTGCGTGAAGCAGATCTGCGTGGTGATGCTGGAGGTGAGTGGGCACCTTGCGTGTCCCTTCTCACTCAGGAGATGCTCAAACACATTATTAATAATTGTCATTTGCCATGAACTCCCCTGGGGTGCTGCTTGCCCTTCCTGTGCCAGGGATTTCTAGAGGCTCTGTTAAACTCTGCTTCTCCTGGTGTTTGAGAGCCTCTTGCAGCAAGGTTTAGCAGTCAAAGGCTGTCATGATATTGTTGAACAACAACCCGATCCAGAGCAGAGCTGCAGTCATTCTGAAAGAAACACATTTTATTCTGATGTAGAATAGGGCAGAAAACATCCAGGTCTTGTTTAAAATGAAAGTGATTCTGACCAGCCAGGACTTTTTGCTTCCTTAGGGTCAAGTCATTGCCATAAGACCAGTTTCATTTCGATGGCAGTTTTTTAGCCCTTAGATTAAATGATACACAAAATAAACTTATATAAAAATCTGTGCCTTTTAACCCTTACTGAAAATGCCCATAATTTCCAAGCCATCGACCATGCCCCTGTTTCATGAAATGGCTTGACATGCTTAATGAAGCTTCATAGCTTCATCTGACAATGGTAGTAATGAAACCACGGGTGTCACCATTGCCTGTTTTGGCCATGCACTCAGGTCCTCAGCTCCTCCCTTGAAGCCTAGACAGGAGACCTCTAGCATGCTTTTGGTCTGATGGAGTGGAGGGCAGGGTGGGCTGGGCTGGGTTACCTGCATGCCTTGTTGTCTCAGGTGACCAGTATTTATAGAAAGAGACATATTTTTAATACAAGCTCTGCTTTGTTTTACATTTTGACCGCTTTGTGTTTTTGTCTGCAGTCCCCACCCAAAGGTGCCACCATCCCCTACCGTCCCAAACCTGCCTCTGCACCTATCATTTTTGCAGGTGGCCAGGTAAGAGCAGACACCATTTTGGCTTCAGCTGGAAACCACACCGTCCTGGCCCAGCCTCAGCCAGCGCCTGTTAGTTTTCAACTTTTACTCTTTCTTGCCTGGTATAGTATTGATGTGCTTTGTCTGCCGTGTGTGCTTACTGTTTGCAGGACAGGAGAACACTGCATTGCAAACTTTACACAAAATTGTGATGACCTGGTATGTTACCAAGATTTAACATTGACTTCTGTAATTAAGAAAGGTTTTCCCTTCTGCAGATTGAGAGGTGTCCAGATCAGGAGCTCATTGAGTGGGGCAGCCCTGCTTATTGTAGTGGTTGAGGGCTTTTTTCCTCAACTTGCAGCTTCACTAGCAGTAGAAGCAGTTTTGTCACTTTTCAGAGATGATGAAACAGCGGGACATTTCTGCTAATGAAAAGTGTAATTTTTCTCTCATAGTTTTCATACTTTTTGAGACCAAATAGTGCTTTTTGCAGTAAGGATTTACATACACATAATTTCCACTGCTTGTAGTCCCTCAGGACCAAGTAGCAATGGAATTCCAAAGTGGCTGCAACTACTTACATGCAAGTGTAGACCTTCCCAGCAATGGTGTGGAACAGCCTGATTGATAACCCAAGAGCAGCATTCCTGTTTCTTTTTTATGTAAAGAAGTTTTGATGATTCCTCCTTCACCTTAAGCTGTATCATTCAGGCTGTATCTCATCTGCCTTTAAAAACCCACATGCAATTGGTTCTTCTGTGTCTTTTAGTAATGTCTGAAATGGGTCTGCAGTGTGTGACAGAGGCATAGCAGGAATGCTCTGCCATCATCCATTGCAGGGGAAATGCAGCTTTCACTGAAGAGCCAATGATGAACAGAGCTGATAAATCCCCTGAAAACACCATGGAGGGGTCACAAGGGGTACATGTGTAGCCCCCAAGCTTGGAGCAGTGGTGGAGGAGTGAGATGCTGCAAGCACTGCCTGACTCAAGGGGAAATTGACCCCATAAACCCAGCCTAGAGGAAGGCAGACATCTACTCAGGATTAGCATATGTAAAGCTCCTCTGGCAGCAAGGCACCCCCACCCAACCAGATCTTTTCCCCAAGGCGATGCCAAGGTCTCTTTTTAAGCAATTACCCAATTACCTGTGCATTGGAACATCTGCAGGCAGGGACCCCTCCCACCCCATCAGCCCATCCAAGGTCATCACCCTGTCACAGGGTGTGGGCTGATGGCACAGACTGTGTCCCACATGGGACAATTTGGAGATCATATGAGAAGATGGACATGGAGTTCCTGGTGGGGCTGAGTGCCCAAAGTGCTGCTGGCATTGTTCGTGTGACAACCTGTGCCACCACAATCTGCTGGTGTGTAAGAAAGCTCTTGCACAGGAGCACACACCTCCCAAGCAAATGCCAAAATGCTTCTGACAACCCTTGTCATGAACTGTCCCTGATTTTTTTTGTCTCAGAGTTTTAATTTCTATTCTCTAATGATTTGTTCTGATGGATATCCAGATTTTTATAATTTGGATGTAGTCATTTTCATTGTGTTTGAGCCTACTTCTGTTACTTGTTGTCATCAAAAAAAGAAACCTGCTTCTTTAGTGACCAAAGCTGAATTGAAATGTAAAATGATGTGCCAGAAACTGGTCTATGACTGAAAGTTCAGAATAATTTACTCCATATATGTAAGTTTACACTGCAGTGCTTTCCTTTAGGAAATATGTGTGTGTATATATATGCAGCAGCCCATTCTATCAGTGTTGTAATTGCCACTGCCTTCAATGGCTGTATATGATTACTCAAAAGCATTGAAACTGTTTGCTAGAGGGTGCTGAGTATAAATAATTGAAAGTATCCTATTTTCAGGTCTAATAGCTCTTGTCATCTTCAGTTTTATCAGTTTAAAGTGTTCTCACTTTTCTAATGCAACCTGGTTGATGTGAGAAAGAATGGAAGAGGCAGACACCTTCCGTGTGCTTTGAATTTCTCTGCTTTGACTAAGCAAAATTTTTAAGAAAAAGCTTAAGGTGTATTTGGACACCAGTATGGAAAGCCTAGGTTTCCTAAGTGGAAATTAATACCAGAAGTAAAATTTTATTAGCACTGTTAGTGTCATTCAACATTTCAGCTAAGCTATCAGAAGTTATTTTTCTATTCTAAATTACATCGTGGCTATCTTAAAAGGATTTTACTTGTTTAACACTTAGTAAAATAAGTAACATTAACAAAATATAATTTCTAGTTTTCCTTAAGAAGTTGGGGTTCTTCCACTCGAAGTATTGCTTTTAATTCTCTTGTGCTTCTTTGATACTGCATTGCATAACAAAACTAAAAGGAAACTGCTCTTCTCCTGTTGTTATTTAGCATGTGCAATGGTTAAATTGGACATTTCTACCCTGTGTGCTACATTGGTGGTACTCAGAGGGTGCAGCTTTGCTTTATGTCTGTCACCATTATGATGGTCTAAACTGAGGGAGATGTGCAGACCAGGTCGTCTGTTACTTATGTCAGTAGGGAAGTTGCCCTTGACTGGATGGAAGCAGATCCATAGCCCATGTGCTCAGTGGAACACAACAGGACAGATGGCTCAGTAGCCTCTAATCAGGCTTGAGCTCAGCAAGCCCCAGCCCTCAGTACCAAAAACACATGATTCCCCTGACAAAGGGTAAAGCAGATACTGTTTTCTCAAGCTAAATCGATCAAATAACCTTTTGGCAGCCTAAGAAATGAAAACCTTTCTTTCTCTCTTTTTTTTTTTCTGGGGAAGAAAATTCAAGGCTCATCATGTCCATTCTAGTTTGATAGTTTTCATGGACTACCAAGCAATCAAGTAAACCTGGTCTGAGCACTAAATATTCATTGTTTTTATTATCTCTCCAGGTTTTTTGCTTCCTCCTATGTACACATGGAAGTATGAGAGAGCAGAATGATGAGGGAAGGGGTGGCTTCTGTTGGTTTGCTGGTGACTTTTTGTGATGGGTTCTTGCTGGTTTGCAGACCACTGCTTGGAAAATAGCCATGTAAAAGATGTTCTCTCAGCTGGGTTTGAAGTACAGCTGAGACCAGAAAAGACACTTGTGACCCAGCACAGAGGCTCAGACACCAAAGCATGGTTTCCAAACCCACTGTTTGCCCACAGTCCCAGCTGTAACCTCCCTGAAGCTGCTGCTGTGCTTGGCTGGGCACAGAGCACCCCCCCCCACACCTCTTCCTGCTGAGGTTGTCCTCATTTGGTGAAACAGTTAAACAAGTTTCACTTGCTTGAATACATGTTTCCTTTAGACCCACTGATGATGGTGATCACTTGTTTTTGTGGAATGGAACCTTTCCTAGTGATATACAACTCATCACTGATGCCCATCCCCTGTAGATGCACATGAATGTTTGCCCATGAGCCTCCCATTGAGCCTGGTACAACCAGTTTTCTCCCTGAAAACTGCTCATGTGCATAATGTTTTCCAGATTATGGCCTGGCTTTATAACTAATTTAAAAACTAAATTAAATGTTTCTTCTCCAGAAGGGAAATTCTGCTGCAGAAATGTGCATCATGCAGTTGAGACATTAAAGGTTTTAATATCCGAACTCCATTAAATGAATTGTTTTTTCATTTGCAGAGGATTCATTACTTTCTAAGAGGCCTTTTTTCAAATAAGCATTTTGCAAACTAAGCTAATCAGCTCTGTTCCTGTTTATAATTCTCCCACTACAAATATTTATGTTATAATTTGTCCTTCTGCTTTCCTGCCTGTCTAAGCACAAGCACATTAATTTTTTTCTGACATGCCATTCCTTTCATACATAATAGAAAATCATAAACTCTCTGTAGTTTTTTTTTTCTTGTAGGCCACTGCAGAGAGTTGAACAGGACCAGCAGGAGAGGCAAAGGGCTGTGCTAACTGGTGCCAGGCATGCCACCATATCTGTCCTCACTCATGTGCTTTTTTGCCCCCACACCTCACCCCAGTGCTGCCAGAAATGATGCCAGAAACTTGCAAGGGACTTACATCCCTTGCACTGCTTCTGTGGTGCAGTGGCTGGATTTGGAGAGAGGATGTCTAGTTTGTTGCAGAAGACCACCCACTGTGCTGGGGGTCTCCATGATGCTCCTGTCTCCAAACTGGCCTGCTGGCCCTGTGCCCAGGCACTGCAGGACAGGCTGCCATCAGCACACAGGCTCAGCTGCCCACTGGCACAGCAGCCTGAGCATGAACTCCATGAGATGCTCCATGAGGTATCTGTGGCTGTCAGATGAGGTGTCTCAGAGCTAGCTGGGACATGGCCCTGCACACATGTGGCAGTCAGGAGCTGGAGATCAGGGCATCCCCTGAGCAGGCCTGTCCCCTCCTCACTGTGCCTCTGGCTGCTCTGGCATCAGCATCTCCCCAGATGCCTTGGTGTCACTGGCCACCCCCTGTGCTCCTTGACCCCCTCCGTGTCCTCAGCTCTGCTCCCAGCAGACAGAGCTGGACTAAAGAGAGCTCCTGAGGGCCGAGAGCATCAGGGCTCGGGCAGTGGCACTTGGGGTTCTCTGCTTGCAGAGGTACATAGGCAGCCTGACAGAGACCTGTCTGTGCCGTGCCAGGGGTTATGAAGCAGCACAAGACAATTAAACCTCACTCAGTGTGGAAAACAATGCAGGTGGCATTTGCTGGGGGGGGAACATGAGAAGCTTTTCTGATGAGAACAGGAATGCTGCTTGTCCCACCTGACTAACCCTGTCTTAACTGTGCTTGTTGTTCCCAGGCGTTCACGATTCAGGGGCAGTATGCCATCCCTCATCCAGACGTGAGTCCAGCACATGTAAATTATTCCCTTTTTGCTCCTTTCCCTCTTATTTGTTCTGGGCAGCATTTGCTTTCTACAGTTAGCAATAAAGACATGGCCTAAGGGCACCTTTCCTGACCATCATGGTCTATAGCCAAGTGTTAGCCCAGCTACATCTCTTACCTTGTATAATAATTGCTAGAAAGTACAATGGCCCAGGAACAAATGACAGTTATCTTGGTCTTTTTGCATGTGATATATTTGAGTTCTTTTAATATGTAATTCTACAGTAATTAGTTAATATTAACAATAGCCATTACATGTAATAACAGTAGAGATGTCATTTATAACCAGTTTGTTTTGTTTTTTTTTCTCTATGGTAGATTAGAATGAATGATTAAACCTTTTATTTTTCAATATAATTTTAATTAATCCAGTTTTAGAACACGTAAGATGGTTTCTCTGCTCTGAAATAATTCCATTTGATTGGTTAGTTCTAATTTCCCATCCTGCCCTGCAGTTGACCAAGCTTCACCAGTTGGCTATGCAGCATCCCCCCTTTACTCCCCTTGGGCAGACCACCCCTGGTTTCCCTGGTACGTACCCATGACCCCCTGGGGATGTCCTTCTTCTTAACAGCTTTGTTTCCCGTGGTCATTACATCATTTTAATAATAAATGTGGTCAATGACCAGCAATCCTTCTGTTTTTACACATTAATCTCTCTTCTTCCCTCCCGTACCTCTGTTACCGTTCCTTTCATCATTACTAAAACGTGCTTTGTTTGTTACTTTTATTAATCACAACTGCTTCATTTGTGCCCTTGGCTAAAAGCCCTGAGTTTCTTCTGTTCAGCCCTTGCAAAGTTATTGTGGACCATACAGTATGTACCAGTTGGTTCTGAGGGAAGTGCCTGGGCATGCTTCTTGTCCATGCTTTGGTGGCATGGATCAGAGAGAAGCAAACATGGGAAAACAGTTTGTGCTCATGGCACAGAAACACCAATTAAAGAAACCATGGCATGCTGAAAGTTGAGTTCTTGTAGAGCCAAATGTCTTGAGAGCATCTGCAATCATCACTGGTGGGACAAGTGCCTCACTTCCTGCTACATAATTCAGATATAGCTACAAAATGCCATGGAAATTTAGTTAAGGACTTAAAATTTGCTCCCTACTTAATAAAGCTGAGGCTGAATTATTGATTGAAGAGTGAAATAAGCCTGCAAATGAACATTTATAGTGTGCCTCACAACATACATGCTTGGCATCTAAAAACCTCACAGAAGTGCTTCTGTACTGGTACATGCTTTGTATGGCAAATAACATTTTATCGCATACATCACAAATTCTCTAACCAACTTGACTACTTGATACTCAGTGTGAAACAAGCTTGTGCAATTCATAATTGAATATAAACAAATAAAATTAGTCACTTTTTAATAGAATATTTATTTTTGTATATTCTAGTTAGAAATTACTATTTTTGGTGTATCTTCACAGATAATAAACACTAAAAAAAAGAAAATAAGAGAAAGATTCATGACATCAAAACATACTTTTATTTCTTTGTGATGTATCTGATAAAATACCTACAAGTAATACTAAATGGCCTTTCCTAGCTTTGTATTTTCCTTATTCTTGTCATTAACATCCTGCTCCTTAATCTTTTCCTGGTTATATTTGTGAGATGTACGTTTCTGTAATGTTACTGTGTGTTAGAACAGTAATTCCATTTTTCCTGAGCATTTTCCTTTTGTCCACCCAATTTACAAACAAATGTATGTAGCTTAGAGTACTTTGTCCATTGCCCTTCCAAAATTACCCTTCCCAACATTTCTTTAGCAACTAATCCCACATATAATTTCCAGATTTTCTTAGGTTAATTTCTTTGTTCTTATTTTAATTTTCTTTGTTATTTTTCATGAACATGTACTCTGTTCAGCTAATTGTTCATTTGACATCCACTTTAATTTTTCATATTCTAGAATTCCTAGTAGACAGGTCCAATTTCAGCCATACATTAATTTCTCAATTGATATGTTTAGAACAAGCTTTGGAGACTTATTTTTAAAGGAAACCCTTCATTTTCTAGACGCTTTTTGTGATGACTCTCTGGAATCTCATGTGACATTTGTTGCTTTGATGGGTTAAAGGTTAATTAAAATAAGACTCATTTAAAATTAGCCCAGCCCTCTGAGTTTTGCATCCTTTGCTTTCTTTTCTGTTTCACTATCAGTTCTCTATTTTTCTTTGCTCTTTTCTTTTCTCTTTTTT